>PVJH01010108.1:0-75426 GCA_004026705.1 Nesogale talazaci | reverse complement strand
ATCCGTGTCTGAGGAATTAGATGCTGAAAAGCTTATGGATAGCACTGAAACATTGCCAGAGACTGAAAACTTCATGAAAAGGAGCAGAATATTGCCAGAGAGAGCGCCAGCAGATGAGCCCCTCGGGTCAAAAAGGCACTCTAGATATGACTGAGGAAGAGCTGCCTTCTCACAGGAGAGTCGACCATAGTGACATGGATGGAATCAGGCCTGCAGGCATAACCTTTCAGGACTTTCATTGACGGATGGGGCAGAAATCAAAAGTAAAAGAAACAGCTGTAAGCATCAATTATTAGTGATCATTTGGAATATGGGTACCTTGAATCTAGGAATATTGGAAGTTGTTAAAAAAATCAAATGGAAAACATAATGACCACCATTCTAGGTGGTAGTAAACTGAAGTTGACTGTTGCTTGCCATTCTGAATCAGAAAAATCATATGATTTGCTATACCATAGATAACAAATTCAAGGGGTAGGACATCACAGTCACCATCAAAAAGGATATTTATTCTAAGATCTATCTTAAAGTACAATGCTGGGGCTGAGTCCCGGTGGCGTAGTGGTTGTGCACAGGACTGCGGCCCACTGGGATGGATGCTCAATTCCAGCAGTGGGGCTGGGCCTCCTACTTCCACCACCAGAGAGCAGTGATGACCCCCGCAAAAAAATAAAATAAAATAAAATAAAGTACAATGCTGTCTGTGATAAGATTATATTTATCAGCATGCAATGAAATATTATCAAACATTATTCAAATTTTTACACCAATGACTAAGGAGAGTGATGCAGAATTTAAAGAATTCTGGGCTGAGCCCTGGTGGTGTAAGTGGTTGAGTGCGGGACTGGGATCTGCGGGCTTGGTGGTTCAAATCCAATGGCAGCGCTCAGGAGCAGCACTAGGTAGCACCTGCGACCACCAGAGGCAGTGATGCCCCCCCCAAAAAAAATTTGAAGAACTCTACCAACATCATAAGTCAGAAATTGACCAACTATATCATCACAATGGCTGGATAATTATAGGGGACTATAATGCAAAAATTATCATGAAAAAAGATGGAAATAAAGATGGAGGAACAGTAGTTGAAAATATGGCATTGGTGATGGAAATGAAGCTGAGATTGAAAAATAGAATTTTGCAAGACCAACGACTTGTTCATAGCAAATACTTTTTCAACAATACAAATGGTAACTATACAGGCGGACTTCTCCCTGTGGAATACACAGAAGGCAAATTTACTACTTCTGTGCGAAGTGACAATAGAAAAGTTCAATATAAACAAGAAAAGCTAGGCCAGGGTCCAACTGTGGACTATACAATTAACTTCTCATCTATAAATTCAGGTTGAAGCTAATAAAATCCAAATGAGTACAAAAGAGTCAAACTACAATCTTGAATATATCCCACTTGAATTTTGAATATCTCAACAACAGATTTGACACATTGAGGACGAAGGGCAGAAGACATGATGAGCTGTAGCAGGACGAAGGGCAGAAGACATGATGAGCTGTAGCAGAACCTCAAGAACATCTAACAAGAAGAAAAGCAAAAGATAATAAAAAGACAAGGAAGGAAAGATCACACTAGATTTCAGAGGAGACTGAAGCTTGTTCTTGATTGTAGAGGAAGTAAGGCAAATGGAAGCTAGGATAAAGTAAATAAGGTGAACAGAAAATTTCAAAGGCAACGTGAACAAGCAAAATCAAATACTAGAATGAAGTGTGCACGGATGTAGAGTTAGAAAAACAAAAGGGAGGAGCATGCTTAGCATGTCTTAAATTTAAAGAACTCAAAAAAAAAAAATTCAAACCTTGAGTTGCCATATTGAAAGATTCAATGGGCACAATACTGAATGCTACAGGAAGCATCAGAAGAAGACAGAAAGAGTGCGCAAGAAGGACATCGAACATTCCATCATTTCCGGCTATAGTGGATGAGCCAGAACCAGCATCACAGAAGGAAGAACTCCAAGTTGCACTGAGGCATCAGCTAAAAGCAAGCCTGGGCGCTGTAGCACCAATTACAATTGGTTCAAGGGAATGATGAAGCACTGAGGCTACTTTTCTATGCCAGGAAATTTGGAAGACAGTTTCCTGGCCAATTGACTGGATGAAATCCAAAGTTGTTCCCCTTCCAAATAAAGGTGACCCAATAAAGTTCTCAAGTTACAGAATAATATCATCAACATCACATGCAAGTAAAATTTTGCTGCAGATTTTCCAGCAATGGTTACAGCGGGACATTGACAGGAAACTTCCAGAGATTCAGGCTGGGTTCTAAAGAGGAGGTGAGACAAAGCATATCATTGCTGATGGAAAGACAGAGAATACCGGAAATATGTTTACTTGTGTTTTATCGACTATTCCAAGCCACTGGACTGTGTGGATCATAACAAGCTATGGTTAGTCTTCAGAAGAATGTGTTCAGAATTCTTGACCACCTCATTGTGCTCATGAAGTACCTGTACATGGTTCAAGGTGCAGTCGGGTGAACAGAATAAGTTTAAAATCAGAAAAGGTGTGAAGCAAGGTTGCATCCTCTCACCATAATTATTCAATCTGTACATCGAGCAAATAATCTGAGAAAGTGGCATTATATGAAGAGGAAAGGGATTGGTTGAAAGGTATGATATGCAGCTGACACATCCTCACTAGCTGAAGGGGAGGAGGACTAGAAGTACTTGGCAATGAAGATGAAAGATTGACGACTTCCGCTTGGATTGTAACTCAGTGTCGAGCAAATCAAATTCCTCACAGGTGGATCACTGGGTAACATCATGACAAATGGGGAAAGGGTTGAAGTTGTCAAAGGTTTTGTCTTGCTTGGATTCGCAATCAATGCTCAGGGAAATAGCGGTCAAGTGTTCAAAGAACACATTGCATTTGGGTACATCTGCTGCACGAGTTCTCTTTAAAGTGTTGAAAAGCAAGGATGTCCATTTCAAGACTATGGCGCCCCTGAGCCAAGCCTTGGAATTTCCAGTCAACTCATACATATGTGTCAGTTGGACATGAATAATAAAGACTGCAGAAGAATCAGCATATTCGAATTATGGGTCTGGTGAAGAATATTAAAAGTACCATGGAATTCCAAAAGAACAAGCAAATCTGTCCTGGGAAAAAGCACAACCAGAATGCCCCTTGGAGGTACGGATGAGACTGCATCTCATGTACTTGGGACATGTTGCCAGTCCTTTGAGGAAGACATCACTCTTGGTAAAGTAGCTGGGCAGTGAAAAAGAGGGAGGCCCACGACCAGAGAAATCCACACAATGGCTGCAACACTGGGTTCGAACCGGAGTGATGGTAAGGGCGGTGCGGAACGAGGCCGTGTTTCATTCTGCTGTCCGTACGGTCACTCGGAATTGGGACTGACTCAGGGCACCTTACAACAACTAGCAGCAGAATTTGACCAAAAATCCAAACCATTTAACTTTATTTGTTTGGGAACCCCGAAGCTTTAACAGGAAGAAAATGGAGATCATGTTAAGGCGCTCCCTAAAAATTAAATGGAATTTGTAGCATTTTTTGCAAAATAATAACCTCTTTTTAAAATAATAATCTCGCCTTCATTTACATGGTGGATGTCAGAAATTGCCAATAAGTCCTCGTTGAAACTCTTTACTTTTGAATGAAATCTGTGTAGAAAAGAAAACAAGCTAAAAGAGAATACTTAAATACGGGCTAACCAAATAATCAGGGTAGAAAACTAACTGATACGGTGGTTGGCAGTCACTGAAGTTGACACTGTCAGAGAAGGTGAAAAAGGTAACAAGGCAAAGTGAGAATGGGCTGAGGAAGACCTCCTAGCACACAGATAAGAAGATAGAGCAGCAAATGCCAAGGCGCGGAGGTTGGCAAAAGCAGGATATATTTCAAGAATTTGAAACATGTCCACGGTGATCAAAACATACTTAACACAGAGGGAAATAGCCGATGTGTGGTTCAGCTCATGATAAGGAACTTGACACACTATAGACAATAAGCTAGTAATCCTCTGAAAATTAGAGCCAATATTTGAAAATCAACAACTACAGCTCAATAAAGGGTAAAAAATGCTATTCTTTAGCACATAAAATTAAAATAGCCAATGTACACAGTCAACATTTAAAACCATCTTTTTTGTAACCCTGTGTACAAGAGAAGGTAACACTGCTGTGGTCCTTTGTGATCATCTCCGATTGTAGCCCATTCACTTTTCACTGGTTTTCTGTGGGAGGCCACATCGTCCTTCCTTCCTTGTCAATTTTAATATGAGAACTCCATTGATGTACCTCGTTCAGCATCGTATAGCACAAAAGCTTTCACGAAAGGATGGAAGTGAGTGGCCTGTGCAGTGTAAGAATGAAACTCGGTTCATCTGCATGTAAAAGATGAGAATTTTACCATTGAGCTATCATTGGCCTCTTCATAGACACTTGTGCTCTGTAAACTGATGGGGCAAGTGAGCCACAAAGAGTCCAGGGAGACTGGACATCAGAGATCCTCACTGGATGACTGGTTGTTTCAACAGCGGCAAAGGGCATTTCTGGAGAAATAATAACTACTATTTCTCTATACTATAACTATGAGTTATAGGGTTAAACTATAACCCTAGAGCTGTGAGATTTAAGTTTGTGATCTTTGCTTCTGGCTATATCCAATATTTGTTCTTACAGAAAAAGTCTTTCACCTTCTCTGGTGTCTTGAAAAAGAAACTGCCCACAGAACCCTGCAGAGAACCCCACTCTTCCAGACAAAATCTCAGGTTAGCTCAGACAAAGAGAGACCCCAGGAAGTGAACCAGTACTAGCCAAACAATCCACAGCTGCCACCCCTAGGTCCCTATCATCTCCTTGATCCCTGGTCACAGTTTTCAGAGGCAGGTTTGATTATCTTGAGTTGCTATTCGTGAGGAGGCCCAGGTCCAAAGCCATCAAATGATTCGCCTAGGATAATACCTTCAGTGGGTGACAGGGCAGGGATATGAGGCTGAGTCTCATCTCCTTTAAGTCCATGTCCTGAAAAGCAGGGCCACTGGCAGGCCCAGCACCATCGAAGAGAGTCTAAGGCACCCCTCACATCCCTGCGCTGGCAGGATTCTCACCCAGGAGCAGGGTCAGGTTACCCAAGAAGGAAGATAAGCGCAGGCTAACTGGTGTGTCTGTGCTAATCAGTAGTGGGCAGTTTCACTCTGGCTGCCAGAGACCACACAGCATGAGGGGAAAGCCTACCCCCTCCTGATGGGATCAAAAAACAAAGCCAGCACATTTCCAAATTCCGTATCACACGATGAAAGTATTTTAATGACTTAAGCCCTACAATATTTGAAGGCTAACCCTATCAACATAGACTCTGAGCTTCCAAAAACATCCCTAGATAGAAAATCAGTCTCTCCTTAATATTTTTCCAATAGAAACTCTCTTGCTATTATGAAAAGAAAAAAAATCTTCCATCAGAAAAAAAAAAAGATTTTGATGTTTCAGACTTCCTTTCATTTAGGCGCTCTCCTGAGTGGAAAAAAAAAAAACAGGGAACATAGGCCTCATCACAGAACACAGATGGTGAACGCCAAATACAAATTCCAAAGGGTCTCATTGTAGCTTCCACTGGGTCCAAGGCAATGGTGAGATTCAAATAATTTAACAACAATTTTGCTGCCCTAATGATCATCTCAAGCATTAAAAAATGTATACTGAAAGACACTTTATCATTCCATATAGATAATCTTAAATAAGAACAATAAGAGATACATAAGATAAGTGTTTTAGATTGCTAATGAAGAATATTAAAAAATATCAAACAAAAGAGTAAAACTTATTTAAGAAATTTCCATTTGCTTCTTAATTGCCATCCTCACTTGCAATATTCTTTGCTTTTTTCCCAGCATCATGGTGTATGTGATTTAGTCCTAACCATCTTTCACAGTAGGAATAGGATTCTGTTCCTTTTAGAAGTAGGTCATGTAGACAATCACCACTGTGCTGGATGTATTAGAAACGGGTGACTTCTTTACTATGAAGATATTATGTTCATATTTGAAAAATCCCTTTCTGCTTCTGCTGAACTTACAGCCATTGCTCTTTACCATATTTTTAGATTTGGGAGCACATTCAGGAATTACATAATTCATTCATAATATGTAGTGGAAATTTAAGGCATAGCACAAAGTCAAAGCAAAAAGCGGTGTGTCACCCTCTGGTTGGTTGGTACTTTTCCTCTTTGAGTGACTTTTTTTATTGAAGCAACAAATTCAAGGGGATAAAAATGTAGTATTTCATCAAAAGGCCAATCATTTTTTATGAAATGAATAAATATTACAAGCAGAGTTCTGTCTCATGTTTTATATCTATGGACGGAAGGAGCCTTGTAACTCGGATGAACATTAAACAAACAAGTCAGGAATGCAAATTTGTGACTTCCACATTAGGCAGCTGCCCAGCCCCCCATCTTAAGAGAACCCTGATGACAAGTATCATTGACAGCTTGTTCTGTCGACCTGGTGCAAACCTGCTGAATCCCACCCCAGGTTCAAGGTGCCTGGAGATCTTTCAGGGGAGGTAAGGAGACAAACCAGCTGGTCCTCCCATTTCACCTTAAGCAGGATGAATACAAGACTCCCAAACCATCACATTGTCTGATCTCAAAAAGTCCTTCTCTGAAGCTCAAGGGTCTAGTTGGCCACATGTGGTGGTCTCTGGAGGAGTCCCTGAGACTCTTTGGAGCAAGAAGGACCAAGAAAGCCACCTTCCAGCAGGCAAGTCCTTTTTAATCAGCCTCCGAGGCTCCGACTCATGAACAGATTCATAAATTGGCACTCTCCATAACCTGGAATAAGGCCCACTTATTACCATCATCATCAATATCCCTCCTCCTAAGGAGACATACTGCCAGAGGAGCTAAGAAGTAAGATAGAGAATGAGACAACCAGCATCCTACCTATTGTCGCTGGGAATTGGACTCAGCTTCTAAGCGTGAAAGTGGTCTGAAAAAGATTTCCAGTAGGCTTGCCTGGGCAGTCTGCTCTACAGGCCAGGATCAGGGAGGCTCTCCCCCTGCTAGCATCGCACAGCATCAGGGGAAACTCATCAAGTCAATTCTGACTCGCAGTAACCCTGTCAGACACAGTACAACTTCTCCCTTGGTTTGCAAGCCAGTAAATCTTTAGGCAAGGAGAGTGAAAACCACACCTTTCTCCCAAGGTAGGGTTGAACTGCTGACCTTGTGGTTAGCCACCAATGTGGAAGTTTCTATGTTGCCAGGGCTCCTCCCATCAGGGAAGCCTCCGTACTATTGAGTTCTCCTTCACACGGTGCACCCAGACACAAAGTTGTGTAAGTAACGCCACTTTTAATCACAGATGTAGAGACCACTGGCAAAAAAAAAAAAAAAAGTAGATCAACTAGAATGGAATCTACTCTCTGGCTCCTGTACTTTCCCACTGGAAGGTCCTTTGTGGCTATTGTATAGAACATGTGACTTGGTGCAAAGGTGACTTGGCACTGTCATTCTCCAACACTGTCGTTCCTGAAAGTAAGAGACATTGGCTCACCTTTGTAACCAGCAGGGCTGGAATGACTCGTAAAGATAAAGCTCCTAACTGTGTCCACATAGTTTGGGGTTTGAGAACATCTGAGGAAAACTGCAAAGACTTCTTTTTAAAACAAGATGCATTCGAATGGCTTCAGCGTCGCTGCAACTGCCGGTCGGGGGGTGGTTGGATAGCCTCTCCAGGTCCTTGTGTGCCCGCAGATTCATAGCTTAGAACAGAGCTGAAAGAGGGATTGTGGAGAAACAGCCCTGAGGGTCTCATATTTCCATCCCCAGCATGTGCCAAGGACAAGCCTGGGGGAGGCAGCAGTCCCAGAACCTTTAGTGGGAGGCCATTTCAGGCCATGCAGGAGGCAACAATAACCCACCATTTTTGGATAAATAGTCCAAGGGACAAAATGACTAGGAAATGATGCCATTGTGAAATAAAGCAGTGGGTCTTATGTCTAGGAATTTCCCTTTGAGGAAGAAAACAAGAGGCCTTCTCTTGGGCTGTACCACTGGCAGAGAAGGGAGAGCATATTTCAGCTCAGTATGTATAGCTGCTCTCTACGCTGCGCTGGGTTGGGCTGCAGCAGTTTTCCATTGACATTTTTGAGGCGCGTCCAATTTCTTCGGAATGAACATTTCCCAAATACGCTGTCCTTGGCCAGCACAGGACAAGCTTTCCTTTCTCCAGGTGCTCTAACCAGAGCTTCCAGCATCTGTGGTACCCAGCATACTTGGAAGAACTTAAAGGCATTGTTAGATTTTTCAGAACCACAAGACTCCAAAGCAGGAGTTCTCAACCTGTGGGTCGCGACCCCCTCGGGGGGGTCGAATCACCCTTTCACAGGGGTTGCCCAAATCATAACAGTAGCAACAGGGGGGTTATGAAGTAGCCATGAAAATAATTTTAGGTTGGGGCGTGACCACAACATGAGGAACTGTATGAAAGGGGCGAGGCACTAGGAAGGCTGAGAACCACCGCCCTAGAGCAAGGGGAGGTAGGATCTTCCAGAGTCTGTAATTTGTACTGACCAAGGAATCCATCTAATCCACTGGCTCCTTTTCCAAAGGAAACATCCAAGGTTCACTGCCGCTGACTCTCTTGGCTGCTTGCTGCCTGTGGGCAGCCTCGCTGCACCCCAAGGGAGGACTCCACTGTCTGCTTCCCTGACCTTGGACCCAGCATCCCATATGAGTTGAAGGGCTTTAGTACATTCACTGTTCCATGCAAGCGAGTCCTCTGTACTGTTGGGTAGACTAATTAGCTGTTATGTTCCTTCTTGCTATATAAACCTATCCTCTTATATATGTATAATTATAAGTGTCTTGATTGTGTTTCTCTAGAGAATCCTCTCTAACACAGGTAGGAAACTTATTTTTTCCTCCAAAGGGTCATTCGGACATTTATAGCATCATTCATGGATCACACATAATTATCAACTTAAAATTAGCCTTCTTATTGGACCAAGCATTTAATTCACTCTCCCTTGATGTGATGGCTAGAACTGCTTCTCTTTGATGATATGGATGACGTCAGCTGGTATGGATTATTTCAAGGGCTATGAAGCAGAATCAACCCTATGGTCCTGAATTTTGTTTTTATGAAACCCGAGAGTTTATATCTTCGACACTCTGCAGCCTCAGAATATAAGGACTTACTTCTCCTCACAAAAAAAAAAAAAAAAAAATTGGAAAAAAGTTCCGCTGATGTGAGGGGAATAGTGTGTTTGGGGTTCATTTCACCAGGTCAGACTGTTAATGAAACGCTCCCTTTAGAGGTTCTGAAGAGATTGCACAGCAGTGGTGACAAGGTGCCTGCTTGTGGCAGATGGAAGAATGGTTTTGCCACCACGACAATACACCTGCTCATACAGCCAACGCAGTGTGCCACTTTGGGGCGAAAAAAAACTCTCTTCGCCCATGCACCTTACTCCCCTGACCTCCCTCTGTGCTCCTTCTCTTTGTTGCCTAGAATGAAGAGGGACATAAGAGGGCGGCGACTTGATCACATAGAAAAGGTGAAGGAAAAAAATGAGGGAAGTGCTATCTACTATCCAAACAAATGAGTTTAAAAAAATGTTTCCAAGGGTGAAATTGCCGTTTTGACAATTGTTTTAAGTGTAATGGAGAGCATTTTGAAGGTGATAAGTTTGCTTTGTAAAAATATTTAAATACATGGCTTTGAAAAGAGAAATCTGGTTGGGGGGGTAACCCCTCATATTAAATCCCCTGTGTATATATTATCTCTTGCTCTGTAACTAGCTATTTTTAAATTATTAAAATAATGACCATTTTATTCAATGTGTTTCAGAATGTGAGCAAGGCCTGGCAGGGACGGCGCCGATCTGAGATGATTTACTCCCATGTCTGGGCCCGACGTGCTGCCTCTTAGCTGGGGCACCTTTGTTTTGCTCCATGTGGTTTCTCTCTCTCTCTCTCTCTCTCTCTCTCTCTCTCTCTCTCTCTCTCTCTCCAATGGCCTCTCTCTTCAACAGGATAGCCTCTTTGGGTTTTTTATCACTAGAATCATTAATTACTTAATGCTAAAAATGTTTCATACATAATTCACATAGCAAACAATTCAATCGTTGAAATATATTTAAAAAAGTAGTGCAGGCTGAGCCCCGGTGGCGTAGTGGTTGTGCGTGGGACTGCGGCCCACTGGGATGGAGGTTCAATTCCAGCTCCATGGAGCAAAGACTGGGCCTCCTACTCCCACCACTGAGGGCAGTGATGCCCACAAAAAAAAAAAAAAAAAAGAAAGAGTAGTGCAATCCTCAATGCAATCAATTTGAGAACATCTTCTTCATGCATTTATCTTTAATAGCTCACCATCTCCTACCAACATTCCCTGTCATACTCCTAAGGAACTATTAATCCAGTTACAGTCTCTACAAATTTACGTATTCTGGGTTTCATATAAAGAAAAATATGTCCCCAATCTCCCAAATCCATTTGTAGCATCCTCATGTGGAGGAGGCCTCTGGAAAATCTCCTCTGTTGATTACAGATGTGAAGAGTCCTTCTATCAGACAGAGTGCATTGCAAAGTGGAGTAACACTGATGCAGTGAGGCTAAAATTTACCATCTTATCGTTTGCTCTGCCTTTTAACCCATTTCAAATTTTTTCTACTCTTTAGTACTTTCTGGGAGTTTTTTTGTCAGAATTTTCTCGGACATTCTTCACCTGATGATATAGTTGAAAAAGAGAAAGTAGAAACTGCACCATCTCATTAAAACCTGAGGTTGGAAGCCCCAAAACATCTGAAGCTAGCAGGTAGCAAAGCTTCTAGAGAGACCCGCCATGGGCCAGGAGAGCAACAAAAGCACGTTGGTCAGGGTATGAGTGGGGAAGTGCTGCGTTCACTGGTCCATTTTTTACAATTTATTACTGTTCATCACAGACTGAGATCAAGGAACAAGCTGTGGAGCTGAGAGCTGGAGATGAGATCTAAATCCACTTTCTGTCTCTTACCATTCATTTTGTTGCCAGCAAGTCACCTCCTGAGTTTCCATTTCCTCTCTGGTTCTGTACTGGGCTGCTAACTAAAAGATAAGCAGTTCAAAACCACTCGCAATGCCTTGGGAGGAAGAATAGACTCCCTACATCTCTAAAGAGTTATAGCCTTGGGGCCACACAAGAACAGTTCTGTCTTATCTTTCAGGGTTGTTATAGTCAGCCTTCACTCAATGCCAGTGAGTACAAGTTTATAATGTAGAAACACAACGACTTAGGTGACAGAAACAAATGAGGTAAATATAACAAAAGCCCTTAGAAAATGATAATGCCTAAGATCACTCTGAACCTGCAGTATCTATATACTAAAGTTGGTATGTCATTTATAGTCTTCCTCCTAAAAAAATAGTGGGTGTCTGACAGAGGTCATTATCATAAACAAACTAGCATGGGCCAGTACTGCATCATTCCCATCACCATTATTATATTAATATTACTATTTAGACATTTAGAGTATGATTGAAAGAATCTGAGATTCACAACTTGAGCAGTCAAAACCTTGAGATTAACATCTGTTTAGTCTCTGATAAGGTCTTTTTAGATTGAGATTCATTTTAAAAACAAAACTATGTTTGTAATTTTAAGTTAAGATCATCTCTCCACACACATACAAAAATAAAAGAAAGAAAGGTTCTATAGCCTAAATTTGATTGTGTGACTGAAAACTTGGTCATGTCAGAAACCCCATTCCAAGGATCAGAACTCCTCAGGCCACTTTCTGTCTGGGAGTGGTCTCTGTGCATCTGGACTGCACGGAGACAGCAGCAAAGTCCATAAATCATGTATCCCACTCCAAGAGCCGATCTTCTTGGCTTCTACACTCCAGATAGTATCCAACAGGCAAGTCCTCCAACGGTCAAGTTGATTCTGACTCAAAGAGAACGCACAGGACAAAGTAGAACTGCTCAGTGTGTTTCTAAGACCACGAACCCCTGCAGGAACACGTTGCCCCAACTTTCTCCTGTGGAGTGGCCTGGAGGGTCAAACTGACAACCTTTGGGTTAGCATCCAAGTGTTTGACCTCTAAATTCTTAAGCTCAGGTCTCCTGTGGGCCGTCTGGCAGCTCTGCCAGGAATAATGTACTGGGAAGATCTTCCACTCCTCAACCCCTTGACCTGGGTGTAGCGACTCTGCTGAACTTTGAGACAGCTTACTAGAAATCGGCTGAACTGATACACTCTTTTTAGTTCCACTATACTTCAATCCCTGCTGTTTCTCATCTCCATTGTCCCTGTTTGAACCCTTGCCTTAAAGCTTTTAGCACATCTGGTGTCAACTGCTCCAAGAAATCAGGGTGGAAGGTCCTGAGGTCTGAGGTCCTGAAACAGAAAGAGAGTTGAAAGAATGATGGGTGAAGGAGAGATCATGACAGACTTTGTTTCCAGATGTTGGCGGTTGTGGTCTGACCTAGGCTGACCACGCTACTTAGGTGTACCTTAGAGCAGTGAATGGTAAAGGATCACAAGGTGGGTGGTGGGATTTGCCTCCCAGAGGAGGAAACAGGAATCAATAAAATTGTGTTTTAATCCTGATTCTGACATTTACTCACTATATGTATTAAAAAATGTCAATTCTCTTCAACTTCTTTATCTTTAAAATGGGTATCTGATAGATTTGAGGGTTTTTATCTGCTGCTTTTAAACCAACAGTATGGACTTCATCAGCCCCCGGAAATAAAGAGCAGCTGTGGTTTGTTAAAATACGGAACAATGGGGCCCACTCTGTGTCTCCGACACAGCAGTTCTGGATTAACTGTTGCTTTCAAGGTAGTTCTGACCCATAAGAATTCCATAGGACAGAGTCAGATTTCCCTGTAGCTGCCTACGGTGGACTCTTTATGGGAACAGACTGCCACATCTTTCTCCAGCAGTGGCTAGGGGGTTCTAACTGCTGACCTTTCCATGAGTGCCTGTGTGCTTAAACACTGTGCCAACAGAGCTGTGTCATCCTAAAGTCAGGCTAAGAACTCACCTTTCCCCAGATGCATTCAAAGAAACTTAGGTTCTACTGCTAAAGATGATCAGTTCCACCCTAGCATCAGGAAGCACCTCAGCATAGGCAAGGAAGGGTTTTGAATCCTGAGCTAGGATTCTAACAGTGAGAAGAAAGGCAGAAGGTCAAGCTGATATGTTTGAAAGGACAAACATAGTTATAAATGAATTGTTTTAAGGGTTAAGACTTATGTCCAAGAATAAATTTGATGATGTAGCTTTGAGCATCTTCATATCAAGTAGATGGCAACAAGCTTTTCAGGGGACTGTTGTGGACTTACTACAGCCAGAAGTCAATATTGTTATACTGTAGGGTCAAAACTGCTAATGATTATCATTCTCAGACTGTGTAAACACAGCCCACGTGGTGGTCTAAATGAACCCAATCTACAATAAGCCCGTCCCTTCCTTAAAGCATATTCTGTGCTCTCCCATGTCTGAGGAGGCTTTCTGAAACTTCCCCTATTTGCTTTCATAAAAGAGTGAGCCATTCAAATCACCACTTAGAGAGACACAAGACCAGCATTACGTGACTATAGGAATTGTGGAGAATGCCAGTAAGATTATTAAAAAGCCCAGGTACCAGCCTTGTGTTTATTCTGTTAAACCTTGGCTTGATCCAGCCAAGCAGCTCTGCTTCAGCTTCTCAAATAGATGACCTGTGTTTACTCAGGGCCCACTGAGCAGTCAGACATCAACTCGGGAACTCTGGACAAGATCTGCAGGTGGAAACCACCAGCCACTCCTCGGGAGTGGCATCTACTCTGTAAAGAATGATGGACGGTCTCACAGAGGAAAACATTGAAAAGACAGCTCCAGGAGAGGACACACGGGCACACACTAAGAAGGAAAGAGAAAGAGAGAAAGAATGGACCACATCCTGGCCCACCAAGCACTGAAGACGATGCTCTGGCTCAGGGCAGCCAAGGTACGGAGAGGACCATAGGGCCAGCCACACCACAAGACACAGCATCCCCTTACTGATTCATAGTGCCATGGAGGACAACACTGGAGACACTGTGGGATTTGTGCCTGATCTGACAACACCTCACACACACACACACACACACACACACACATACACACACCACCAAGGTGAAGCACTAAGGGAGCACAACACAGCATCAAGGAGAGCAAATCAATGATGTCACCAAGGAATCCCGAAAATAGATTTCAGGGGCAGGGCTTGGTACCTCATCAGACTTGATCAGAAGATACTCATAAAGGTCAACAGACAGACCTGCAATTATTTAAGCATAGCTTTAATTAATGTCTATCTGTATACGATAGGCAGAATAAACCACGCTAATGAGAAAACAATGGCACCGAGGTTTCTGAGAGGACATGGGAGAGGGAGAAATGAGGGAAAGAAAGGGAGCATCCAACTAAGCCAGGAACAAGAGAACAGTCGGTGGTCTAAGATTCACGGTGAGGAGAGAGGAGGTTGCCCGGTGGGGATCGATCAAGGACAATGAAGCCAAGAGGAATTACTGAAAACTGAATGAAAATTGAACATGACAGCAGGACAAGAGGAAAGGAAAAGGAAGACACATTTATAGAGATATAAATACAGACACATGCACTCCGTGATGCTCACCTTCCCTGACACAATGGCTGAAGACAAAATGGGTGCATACGCAAATGTGGTGAAGGAAGATGATGGTGCCCGGCTATCAAAAGACATAGCATCTGGAAAACAACCAAGCCCACCTGGAAGAAGCACACCAGCTTGTGCGATCATGAGGTGTCAATGGGATCAGATATTAGCCACCAAAGACCCAGTGTTTTAAAATCATGTCAATGGGAATGAAGGGGAGTGCAGAACGGAGACCCAAAGCCATTAGTATCCAATTGGACACTGCCTGTCAGAAGGGCCACAAGAAAGAGACAAGCCAGTCAAAGTACAGCATAGCACTGACAAAACACAATCTTCCTCTAGGTTTTTAATGTTTTCCCTCACCACCACCATCATGACCCCAATTCTATCTTACAAATCTGGCTAGATTAAAGAATGTATACTGGTACAGATAAGAGCTAACAACACAGGAAATCCAGAACAGATAAACCCCTGAGAACCATTTAGGGGAACAGTGATACAAGGAGGGTAAGTGAAGGGGGTATGGGAGTTGTAAGAGGGAACCAATTACAATAATCTACATATGCCCCCCTCCCAGGGGGACAGACAGCAGAAAAGTGAGTGAAAGAAGACAGCAATCAGTGTAAGATATGAGGAAAAAAAGAATAACTTATAAATTATCAAAAAGGACATGGGGGGGGCAGAGTGTGGGGATGGGAGGGGGGAAAGGAGGAACTGATACCAAGGGCTCAAGTAGAAAGAAAATATCTTGAAAAAGATGATGACAACATATGTACGGATGTGGTTGACACAATGGATATATGTATGGATTGTCATAAGGGCTGCAAGAGCCCTCAATAAAATAATTTTTAAAGAAATATAGCATGTACAATCTGAAATATATTTATATATAATGATAGGGACATAAATCTATGTACCTCTATTTATATGTTAAGTATTAAAGTAGCAGACTGACATTGTGCCTCTACTCAAGTGTTCCCTCAATACAAGAACTCTTTGTTCTAATAACCTGCCATTCTCTGATGCTCACCTTCCCAACATGACCACTGAAGACAAAATGGGCACATAAACAAATGTGGTGAAGAAAGCTGATGGTGGCCAGCTATCAAAAAGATGTAGTGTCTGGGATCTGAAAGGCTTGAAGATAAATAAGTTGCCATCTAACCAAGAATCAACAAAGCCCACGTGGAAAAAGAGCACCAGCTTGTGTGATTGTGAGGTGTCAACAGGATCATGAATCAGGCATCAGAAAACCCAAAATAACCAAATTGATGCAAACAAAGGGGAGTGGAGTGGAGACACAAAGCCCATCTGTAGACAATTGGACATCTCCTCACAAAAACATTACAAGGAAAGGCTGAACCAGCCAGAATGCCGTATAGCACCAGTGAAACATACAACATTCCTCTACTTCTTTAAGGCTTCCTCCTCAGTTCCACCTCACAAATCCAACTAGACCAGAGCAGGTACACTGGTACAGATAAGAGCTCATGACACTAAGAATCCAGGACAGATAAACCTCTCAGGAACAATAATGGGAGTAGTGATACCATGGTGGGGGGGGGGGAGGTATGGGGAGAAAGGGGGAACCGATCTCAATGATAGACAGATAACCCCCCACCCCATCCACCCAGGGTGATTAGCAATGGAAACATGAGTGAAAGGAGACAACGGAGAGTGTGAGATATGAGAATAATAATTTATAATTTAGCAAAAGTTCATGAGGGTAGGAGGGGAAAGGAGGGAAGGAAAAAATGAGGCGTTGATACCAAGGGCTCAAGTAGAAAGAAAATGTTTTGAAAAAGATGATGGCAGCGAGCACACATGTGTTTGACACAATGGATATATGGATTGTTAGAAGAGCTGTAAGAGCCCCAATAAAATGATTTAAAAAAAAAAGAAGAATGACAGTCTTGGTAATCCAAGGGGACAGTTCTACCTTGTCCTATAGGGTAGCCATGAGTGGGCATCGACCGGAAGGCAGTGGGTTTTCAGATCTGGTTTCTGCGAGGAACTGTGGCTGTGAAATTTCTCTTCTAGAAACAGCAAGTTCCTTTCTGATCATTTGGTTGTTCCTTCCTTGATTGGCGGGTGGGGGGAAGAGAAAAAGGGGAGCAGAATCTACACAACCAGAAAGCAAAATAAATAGCATAGTAAGGCAGGACTGCATCCTATTCAAGCCCAAGCCAGTTAGCACTTGCTTAAGACAAGTAACATTTTTCAAGGAAAAAAAAAAAAGGTCCTGATGATGTGACAGGATAGAATGTCACCCGTCCTGCCTTTGGAGTCAAGTAGTGACACCTGATAGGCAGGAGAGAGAGACAGGACTACAGAGCAAGCACATTCCCCAGGGTGACCCCCGCACTTCTTTCAGAGCGCACAGGCCGTGAGCTGAAGAAGCTCTGAGACTGGGATTTCTGATTTGCTTTCCTCGTCAGAACTCTTGCTTTGAGGGAGGAAACCAAACACCAAACAAGCACAGAAGAGTAGCCCCTGCCCCTCAGAAGCAGATTCCTGATGCCCTTCACGTGGATTTCCCTAATGCAGTCACCTCGTTCACAAACATTCAAGGCTTGCCCATGACCTGTGGGCACTGGGGCTAAATAGCCTTGTCCTTCGAGAGGTCGAGTCCTGGGGTCCAGAAGAGATGACCAGCCACTCAGTGAGTCCTACTTAAAGGCAGATCGTTTACGTCAAAGTGTAGCTGCCGGGTTGGACAAAGCTGAGGCTAACATCAATAAATAAACACAAGCCTGGCACTGGCACAGCCCGGCAGTCAGCCACCCCAGTCATCAGCTGGGGTGGATTTAGAAAAGTAAGCTAACTTTTGTGTTTTTAAATTGCCAACAGCAAACACAGTAGGGGTGGGGGTGGGGTTGCCAGAAAAGCATTGAGGAAAGCAAAGGGGGTGTGTTTAAGTAGGCCACAGCTCCCCTGAAAGTTAATTGTGTTGAAAAACACAAAGTTTCTCCCTTATACTGAAAAATAGAACTGATGTAGTTCAGAAATAGGACTTCAGAGGAACAAGGTAAAGAGTGTCGTAGAATAAATAATAGTTGATATTCTTAGCTACTAATCAAAAGGCAGGAGGTTCAGATTCACTTCCAGGACCTTTAGTAAAAGGGCCTGACATTCTACTCCCAAAACACTCCGCCAATGAAAATGATGTGGAGCACGCTTCTATTGTAACATACAGTGGTTACCAACTATTAGAATCAACTCAGTAACGTGGGTAGAGATGGCAGGATATTTTGTGCCCGGTATATATTAGATTGTTTATATGAGAAGGAAACCCCCCCATATAAAAATGGAAAAAAAAGCTTTCGTACGTATGCATTCCTTCCCCCACCTCATGCAATCAACCAAACTTGCTCTGAGATAGTGTACCCAGTGGTGTCACCTAGGAAGGTTCGCTCTGGTCACAGAGAAATTTTTTCATTCAAGCAGTTTTGATTGAACCTCGTTTTTTGTGATGGCTGATTTACTACAATAGCATGTGGCTGTGGAATTTGGTTTTCTGCTTGGAAAAAATACCACCAAAACTGTTATGATGTTGAACACAGTTTACAAGGACAGCACTACAGGCAAAATTTAAGTGTACAAGTGGTTTTCTCATTTCAAAAAAAGGGAAATGTTGATTAATGACAAACCTTGTCCTGGATGTCCATCAACTTCTTGAATGGATAAAAATGTTGACCTGTAATTCATTTGGAATTTATTCCCCCAGGTGGGACTTTTTTTTCCACAATAAGGCCTTTTATTTGTCAACAGTAAGTCTGCATCTTAAACATATTCTCAAACTGATTTGAACTGTGGCTCATAGTCCTCAGCTCGTTCCACGTTTGCACCTGTCTCATCTCCAGTAGTCTCTCCTGAACTCTCACCTTCACCACAAAGCTCCATGAGTTTTCCTAGTTCAACCTTGGGCTTCTTCAGCATCTTTACTTTTCTGACAAACACATCATGGAGAGAATAAATAGACTGGCAAGTCTTTTCTAGGTCTTTCCCAATGTTGTCTGGAACCAATTTATTGGCCACTTCTTTCAAGTCATTTGTCTGCACCTTTTGGGTCATGATTTCCATCATTTTCTTCAGATTTGGCAAACCTGCTGGTGCTGAGCATAAGAGGTCTTCCAAAACTGATTAGTGCATTTTTTTAGTAAAACCAACACAGAATAGACAAATCAGATAACCATTGGCAGTCTTGACATCAACATGAGCTTCCATCATGGTCCGCCATTTTTTGACCATGGAGCACATCTTGTCCCACGTAAGATCCATGCCATGGAAGTTAGTCAGGCAGCTTTTGCCCCAAAACATCCTCAGTAATTAACTTAAATTTTCTAAAGACAACCTCTTCATTTTGCAGATCAGCAAGGTTCACTTCAAAACTCGACCCTTGAAGCCATCGGATACAATTTTGGTTCTTTGAGTCCTGATGACTAGGGTTTTGCCAATGTTTCTTATATCGAACATAGGGGGTGCTTTCACATCATACCAATCTTCCTTAGAAAATGGATCAACTACTTTCTTCTCAGCTCCTTTTTCACCACATTTTGTAAGGCTCTTGTTCTTGCTGACCGCCATGGTGCTGTGCAGAGCCAAAAGGGACTTTTAATCAAGCTTTCTACTTAGAAGTTCTGAAAAGGTAGCCTAACAGTGTGAGACCAAAAAAAAAAAGGCCTGATTTGTGAGAGACAGGGGACTGGTTTTGCCACCAAAATAATGTACCTGCGCACACAGCCATCTCCATGTGCCAGTTTGAAGCCAAAAAAAAACAAAAGTATCCCTCTCTTGCCCCACTCACCTGACTCATCTCACCTTTCTCCACGTGGCCTCTTTCTGTTTCCATGAATGAAGGGGGACATGAAAAGACAGCAATTGGACAACTTAGAAAAGGTGAAGGGAGAGATGAGGAAAGTGCTATCAGCCATCCAAACTGTAGTAGTTACATAATCTCTTGTCAACTTGAGCAACCAGTTGGAGTCTAGCATGTCAATCAGGTCATAGCCTTCTGTGTGCACACATCCTTCTCCTGAGGATTCTGGGAATTCCTCTCTCTCTCTACCTGGAGGTGGGACACACACTCTCTCTGTTTCACCTTCCTGTCAACAAACCACATGAAGCTATACTGGAGTCAGAGCCTTGGAGCTGGAGGGACCACATGGTAAGCCACACCAGCACTGAGATGCTTCCATAAGACTTTTTACCCACTGGCTATGATCTTCCTGCTTTGGGGATCATTGCATATGCAGCATAAGTCTGTAGAAGAATTTATGGATTCGTATTGGACATATGGCCTAATATCAGACTTATAGGCTAATGAACTTAGGGATTTTATGCTGGACTAGGCTGGGATATTTTCTTAATATACAATTACTCTTGGATATAAAACTCTATCTTACACACATATGAGTGTCTCTGGATTTCTTTCTCTAGTCAACCCAGACTAACACTCAGAGAGATGAGTTTGAAAGATGTTTCCAAGAATGGAACTCCAGTTTTGACAAATCTTTTAAATCTATTACATTGAAGGTAATAAGGTTGTTTTATTAAAAAAATTAAATACATAGAAGTTGAAAAAAATCTGGTTTGGGGTAGGGGAGGAACCCTCTCATATATATATTAACTCATTTAATGCTCACAATAGCCCAATGAGGTAGGTTTTAATTTTAGTCTTATATTAACAGAAGAAAAGACAAGCATAGGAATAGCAGATATTCAGTAGGAGAGCCATGATTTGAATCGAGGCTGTGCAGCAGTCCCTTGTAGCCTAGCTTTCCCTCACATTCTCAGGAGAGGTTTCTGAGTTCCTTGGCATCCTAACTTAATGATTGGGCAAGAACTCTAGACAAGAAAGGCCTAATCTCAAATCTTGATCCTGCCACTCTTGGGTGCGTGATTTTAAATGCACTCTTTAACTTTTCGAATCACTGCATCCTCACTGCCCAAAAGACCAAATTCACTACCACTGAGTTAATTCTGATTATCAAGGAACCCTACAGGATAGGGTAAAACTGCTCCTGTGCATTTCAGAGGCTGTCACTCTTGTCAGGAGTAGAAAATCTCACTTTTCTCTCATGGAGCAGCTGGTGGTTTCGAACTGCTGACCTTGGAGTTAACAGCCCAACATGCAACTGCTGATCCGCTAACCACCACGTTGTGACTGTGAATTTCCTCTTTGGGAAACAGAAAGTCATTCCTTCCTGGTGGGGGGAGGAGGGGTGTTAGAATAGCTACATTTATATACTATCTCCTTCCTAAGGGAGAATAATTCACCTGACTATACAATCTGTGGAACCCTCGTGGCGTAGTGGCTAACCACAAGTTCAACAGTGAAACTACCCACCTCTCAGAGAGGAAAAGACTAGGCTTTCTGCTACTGGAAAGCTTGAGTCTTAAAAACCCAGCGGCACAGTTCCAGCTTGTCCTAGAGGGTCGCTGTGAGTCAAGTTGAGACCAGGGGGGGTTGCGTTTTGAGTTTTGATGCTGTATGTACCACACCCACGAGATTCAATAGGGTTTATCCAAGTTGCTGCTGCTGTCAGGTGCACAGCTACCCTCAGTACAACAGAAGAAAATACTGCCCAGTCCTAGTCTAGCCTCACAAGTATTGTCACACTTGAGCCCAGTGCTGCAGGCAAGGCTGTCCATCCATTTTGTTGAAGATCTCCCTCATTTTTTTGGTGACCTTATACTAGACCAAACATGATGGAGGAGGAGGCTCTGGGGACTGGTCCTTTCTGATAATACCTGAAGCATGTAAGTTGAAAGCTTACCATTTTCACTTCTAAGGAGCATCCGGGCTGTACTTCTTCCAAGATGGATTCTTTCGTTCCTTTGGCAGTCATTGACATATTCGATTTTCTTCAACAACTCCATAATTCAAATGGATCCATCCTACCCCCACCTTCTTTATTCATAGTCCAGCCTTCACATGCATATGAAGTGAATAGAACACTTCACTACATTGCCTTTTCACAGGAATTGGTAAATTAAAAAAAAAAATTTTTTATAAAGCAAATCTGTTTTCCATTCAACAGTTGATAGATATATTGTTCCATGTCACTTCCCACAATTCCCACAATAAACATTACTTATCCCACTTCCTCCCTGGCTTCCTGTCTCCATTTTGTCTTCTTTTCTAATCCTTCTTAAATTTCTCCTGGGGCAAATGCTGCCCTTTTTATTGCAAAGGGTGAATTATTCTAAGATGTTTCCTCCTTGTAGTATTATTGTTCCCCTTATAGACCTGTCCGTTCTTTGGCTGAAAACCAAGCTTGGGTATGAGTTCATTTTTTTAGACCACAGAGGTTCTACTAGACTCTTCAAACCACTAAGGCTGGTCTTCTTACAAACTGGAAACAATTATAGATGTACTAAAGATCATCTACTCCAACCATGCTCCAAAAGCTTAAAATAGATTAAAGTAGCACTGAAGACCTTTTAAGTGTATATGTCTTTAATGAAATATATGGTTTTCCTAAAGATATTTATCAGTGTTCAGTTACATTCCCTTCTATAGGACGATGGGGCAGCCTGGACTGGACAAGACTTCCTTCCTTTACATACAGGGTCGTTATGAGTTGGAACTAACCCAAAGGCACCTAAAAATAACAATACACATGTTTATAGTTCAGTCTATGCAAATGCTGAGGCTTTTTGCACAAGCTACGTCAGAGCATTAGAGATTTAAAATAATACCCAAAATTCAAGAATGGCTCTTGCTGAAGAGCAGGTAGATAATTTTCATTAGATCCCCAGGCAATCTATGATCAAAATATACATATCCTAAAAGCCATGTTATTTGTAGAGGCAGTGGCCCGTCTTGCTGGGGTAAACCCCCTTTTTGGACTCAGTATGCAATGCCTAGGTCAGGGGTCGGCAAGCTCTTGAAACCAAAGAGTCAATCCTATCCCTCCTAACAACTTTAATATGACTCATGAGCTTTAGGTATGTTTTTCCAAGCAAATGAAATCACTGTGATCTGAAATAATAATCTTCAAATGTTTTCAATGTTACTTCAGAGCTGCACATTCACACTGAAAGAGCCACCTTGGCTTGGGAGTCGCAGTCTGTGGACCACTGGTCTAGGTGACTGAGATAGCTAATGTTTATTGAGCCAACCTGGCTGATAAACACTTGGGGGTTAATTGAGGGGTGAAGAGATAAATTGCTCAGTGAGCCCGTCTTTCAAGTTCTCAGGTCTCTTGTTTTCTGATGGTTGGACCAGGGTGCCTTAGTTTCCTGCTTCGGTTGGCAAGACTCCTTCCTGCAAGACATCCCTGAGGAGAAGCAGGATGGACTATCCCAGATGTAGCCCTGGGTGCTGGAGCAGTGTGTAGGCCCTGCCAGTGCTGAGATGCTTACTCTGCCACTGATTTGGCTTTCTTCCTGCAATCAGCATCATTGCATGTGTTTTGTGAGCTGGAGGAGGACTTTGTGGATTGGTGTCAGACATGTGGGTTAATGCCAGACTTGTGGGCTTGGGCAGCACTGGGTTGGGATGTTTTCTTGATGTGCATTTACACTTTATATAAAACTCCCTCTCTTATACTTATGAGTTTCTTTGGATTTGTTTCTCTAATCTACCCAGATTAAACAGTGACAAATAAAATAAGATAGTTTCAAATAATAAAGTTCACATTCCTACTTTAGAATAGCTGTGGAATAAATGGCTGAGTGGGTTGCTTGAATGCAGGCAGGCAAAATGTCCAACTGAAAATAACAACTAAAGCTATATTCCAGATATTTACTAGGTTTTGTGTTTGAACACGAGTACGATAGCTCTGAGCAGCCCTGGTGGTGTGGTGGTTATGAGTTGGGCTGCAATGGGCAGGGTTAGCAGTTAAAAACCACCATGAGCTCTGAGGGAGAAAGACTGGGCTTTCTGCTCCTGTCAACAATCTCAATCCCAGAGACCCACAGGGTATCATTATGAGTCAGCCTTGACTCTATGGTGTGAGTTTGATTTGTTTGGGGACTCTAGCTTCATCTTTATTATTGCTAATCTACCCATGTAGAGCACAAGCCATGCTTGGGACCAAATTCAGATTCATAATTTACTCCCTACTTAACTTAGGCAAGTCACTTACATTCTCTAAACTTCAATTTCCTTGCCCGAGAAGTGTGGACCTTAATGCCAACACTTTGCTCTTAAGCCAAAAGCACGACTCACTCTAACTTGTAACTACCCCATAGGACAGAATAAGATCTCCAAGACTGTGATTCTTTATGGGAGCAGGCAGCCTGATCTTTCTCCCAAAGAGGGACTGGTAAGTTAAAAATGTTAACCTTGCAATTTTCAGCTCATTACTTTACCCATGGTACCACCAGAGTTCCAGAGGGGGTGCTTTTAAGTCCAATCAGATTATGTGTAGAACATACCTAACACTTTTGACAAAGACTTAGAAGATACTTAATCAAAGCCTGATAAAAGGAAGGAAATAAGGAATGTTCTTAGTCTTCTGAAATCACTAAGGTGATGTTGAGATGATGATTTTCCAGCAACAGCTACCAGGATTTTTTTTTTCTGGAAGTCTGAGAAGGATTTTAACAGATCACACAGCTCAGTCAATGACGTGGGCATCCATTCGTTCACTCAATAAGTATGTGTTGAGTGCAAGAGATGCCAAGGAGAGAATGATGAATAGACAGACAGTTGATGTCCTCATCATGTAGCTAGAGGTCTGATGCTTCCTTTTGCCCTGCCTCAGTCAAATCTACTCTCTCTCTCCCTTTCTGGTCATGAAAAGAGGTTGCCTTCTGGATCCAATCTTTAGCCACTATTCTTCCCATCTGACATGTTTTCCTCTTTTTTCAGCTAATAGCTCTTGCTCATAACTCCTGAGTTCATGGCTCCTGGCAAAACTCTCTCCTAAGCTTCCGGTTCTATATCTTCAGCTGCTTCCTTTTTTCCTGTGGCTACTTCTACTTATCCCCTGAAGTGTCAAGTACTCAAAGATGACAACAGGGACTTATTTTCCTTATTTTCTTATTTCCTTATTTTCCTGAATTATATCAATTCATTATAATATGAATAAGTGAATGGAAAAATAAATGGATCCGGTTAATGTCTGGTTAATGAATAGCAAATTAAAGTGAGAAAAAGAGAAACGCTGAGGAAAGGAGAAGCTCTATGTAAGCTCTGTCTTCTCCTCTAGAATGGAACGCACTAGAAAGTAGCCCAAGAACCATTGGGCCAGAAGTTGTATGGACAAATATAGTTGAACAACAGTGGGTCAAAAGAGGGGTACAGGGGTGGTGCAAATAGTTATTTCATGCAGCTACTAACTGCATGGGGATTAGAACACTGGGGATTAAATTCCACTTAGAAGGACCTTGGCAAAAAGACCTGTCAAGTTAGTTCCCAAAAAACCATCACTGGAAACTCTGGGGAGCACACACAGCTCTCCACTGACGCCCACGGGGTTGCTATCCCTGTAAGACATTCAACAGCAACTGGAAAGGTTAAATTAAGCAAGTGGTTTGGGTCCTGTAATGTGCTAATGCACCATGAAAATGAGCAAAAAGAACACGAGCTTAATGTTTTGTTCAATGTATTTTAGTCAATACTTGTTTTCTGTCTTTGTGTTTTGTTTGGGTGCATCAACTTTTCTGTAAATGACTCACTGGGGAAAACAATGCTCTTACACATCAGCTCCCTAACCAGCTTTTATTTTTTTTATTTTTAAGAAAAAGAAAAGAAAGCCTTCCAACTGAGCCCTATGGTATCCAGGAACATTTGGTCTTTCCTAAAAGCTCAGGAGATCTATGTAGGTCACTTGGACAAAGGAGATTTCCGGACGTGATTGGGTGTGGAGAGCAGACGGGGCCCTACTGCAAGGTCCCTGGCCCCCACACAATCCTTATCTTTCAGGCCACCAGTGTTAACCCCCTTGCAAAATTGAATAGAGCTTTTCATCTGCTGCCCGGAGTTGAAGCAACGCTTTGGTCAGCTAGCCCACAGGCACTCAGTCTCCACTCTGACTCCTCTGGGGGCCGGGGGTGGAGAGTGACCCTTCATGCTGCAGCAGCTGCAGGAAGTGTTGAGTGACATCACCTCCCATTAGGCCAAAAGCCTTCACGAGGTCAAGCCTGGAGCATCCATTTTTGGACAGAAAAAAGTACAGATAATCTACCTCTTTCCACCCCGAGGGATAAACTCACAATTCTGGGGAGCCTAGCACTGGGTATATGCCAGGTGGTGTCAGGATCACTGTCCCAGCTCTTCTGACACTCCGCAGGTGCCTCATTCATGGGACGCCACCCAGTCTGCAGCAGATGGCCATGGGAGCGATGGACGTGTAGCTCCGGATCTTGTTCACTTTAAGTTGTAAGGTCTTCGGGGGCCAGACTAGCCCACTTGGTGCTGGGCCAATCATAATGGGCTAGGGTGGAGATGGAGAAGAGCTTCTCGAGGGATTTTCCTACAAATAAAAATTCCCGGCAATAGCCCTTTCACTTCTATCATCAACTCTATTCTCTGGATCATGGAAAATCTTGCACTATTGTCATATATGGGTATGGGAATGGAATAGTTCAAATTCAGCTGTTTTGCTGACTGAAAGGTGATCGGAGTTATGCAGAGCAAGAGAGAGATCCAGTGAGTTGGACCATTTGATAGCTAACCTATTCTCCCTGTCCTGCTTTTAGCAAAGCCAAGAGACAAAAAGGTTAAAATCAATTTGTTATTTTAGTTCCATGAGATATAGGGTTTTTTTCATTATTTTAGTTCAGTTACTAATACAACAGCCAGAATATACCCTGCTTTCTCGATGCTGATAGGAAACAGACTTGAACAAGAATGTGCTTGTTTTAATCCCTTTTTTAAAGACGAAGGAATGGTTCCAGTTTAATACACACATTTCTGTTGTAATTTTCTCATTTCAGTGTTCTAGGAAGCAAGTACTTGCTATGTGAGGATGTGTGTTTATCTGCCTGATATGAATGAGGTGCTAAGAACACCACATGAATATCATAGAACGATCCATCCTTAAAAGGAAGACGTCCCTTCAAAGCTTGAATTCCAGCGCCTCACCTAATGACTAAAACTGATGAAAGTGGCTCTTTAAGGAAAGGAAGAAGAAAAGAATTCCAGGAAGAGAGTCAAAGAAATAGAAGTAGAGCAATGAAGCAGAGAAGAGAGGGAGTAAGAGAACAGAGAAGCAAAGAGAAAAATGAAGGAATGGAGGAAGAAGGGAAAGGAGTGGGGAAGACAGAAAAAAGGGGGGGGAGTGGACTCATGTCACAAAGTGAATCGTGTCCCATTCACATTTGTGTTAATTTAACTATCCAGTGAGTCCCAGCATTGTGAGGCCATCCAACACCTTGTAAGCTGATGTAATCATCCTCCATTGTTTGTACTGTAAATCCTAACCTCTACAAGTTAATGAGGAAGGATTAATATGGTGGTATATTTTGAATCATGGCCTGATAAGAAAGTATTATCCAAGTCACAACTCTACTCAGTTCTACCCTTGGTTCAATAATATCTTTTCTCTTACAACAGAAAAAAAAAGCAAGGAGAGAGATTTCACTACCACCAAGAAAGAAGAGCTGAGTGGAGCACATCCTTCAGATCCAGGGTTCCCCTGAGAACCTCTTATACCCAAGGGAAAATCAATGCCAAAATACTTGGAGATCTCTAAGGAATGCTAAGCCCATAGGTGTAGAAATGAAACAAAGACTTTCTCTCAGAGTCAACAGAGAGAGAAAACCTTCCTCTAGATCTCTGATCTTTTAAGCTGTGAAAGAATTCATTTCTATTTGTCAAAAGGATCTATTTGGGGTACTTCTGATACAACAGGACTACATGAGGGGTATCAAAAATGGAATGTTTCTCAAACCTATGAACTTAATTTTTGTGCAAATTAAATTACAAAGCATCCTTATCACCTTCTAAGTAATCTTTCATTACGCTCAATACATTTGTCAAATCAGCAATTCCATTCTTGGAAACAGTTTTCAAACTCATCTGTTGGGAAGACTGAAAACACCTCCCGTTTGTGTGTTTTTCTTTTTCAATTTGCCAAATTGTTGTCTTTTCATGTCCCTCTTCATTGACAAAAAGCAAAAAGAAGCCACACAGAGCCAGGTCAGGTGAATAAGGTGCATGGACGCAAGAGAGGCATGCTGTTTTGCTTGTTTTTTGCTGAAAAACTGGTCCATTGAGATAGCCATGTGATCAGGTGCATTTTTGTGATAGTAAAACCAATCCCCAACCTGCCACAAATTAAGCCTTTTTTGTCACACACTGTTAGATAATCTTTTAAAAATCTCTACGTAGAAAGCTTGATGAATAGTTTCACCTGGTAGAACAAACTCCAAATGCACTATCCCTCTCACATTAAAAAAAAAAAAAAAACCCAAATGAGTATTGTCTTGGTCTTTGATTCCACTTGATGAGCATTTAGGGGATAAAATGATGATGATGTCTTCCACTGGCTTGATTGAAGTTTGCTTCGGGTCTCGTAAAATCTCACCATGCCTCATGATCAGTTATCATCTAGTTGGGGGGGGGGGCCTGAAGGGGCAGGAGGGGAGAAAGTCTCAGTCACTTTGGAACTGGTTTTTCAAAGCACAGTATGTTTTCAGTCAACGCTCTCTTTACTGATCAGTCAGAACCCAAGAGCACAAATTTCACAGCAACCCTTCTCATTCCCAAATCTTACATTAAAAGTCACTGAACTGAGCTCCAAGATAGTCCAGATAATTTCACCATCTTTTCAAAAGTCTTTCATTGGTCTTTGAGCACAAGCGCATGAATTTTATCCACATTTTCATCTGTTTGGGAAATTCATGGACATCCCTAATGAGGTTTATCATCAATCGACATTTCACCATTTTTAAAACTACCTATACACTTGTGCTTTTCCCATAGTACTATCCTTGTAAGCTGTATTCAACATCACATTAGTTTCTGAAGTGTTTTTCCAGAGCAAGAAACAAAATTTCACAGTTGCATGGTATTCTCCTAAATGAGCCATCACAAAAAAAAAAAAAAAAAAAAAAGATTTGAGTGAAACTGCTTGTTTGAAAAATGTCTCTGTGCCATAGAGAACCTTCCCGGGCAATGCCACTGGGTGCACTAACTCAGAGTGAGTTGCTTGAAGCTTGCCTAAGTGGGAAAAATGCCTACTACAACAGTTCCACCCAGCAGAGCTTTATTCTGTTTTGTAGTAGGTACCCCCTCGTATAACTAAAACAACTCATTCAGGAGCCCATTGGATTTTACAAATAAACCATGGGAAATAATGACTCCAGATTCTCTTGTAAATGAAAGAGAATGAAAATGGCTTCTCTGCTCTCCCCTGGTTTTCAGTCCCAATCCAGCCAAGCCAAACGTAGAGACATTTGAGAAGAAAGGGAAGCAGCTCTGATGCTCTGTGAGTCATAGGTGGCAAGTGGCCTGCTCTGATGGATCCCTGAAGGCTTGCAGAGGGCGTTCAGCTCTTCCTGTTGCTCCTCAGGAAGGCCCCTCCCTGAAGTTGATCTCTCTAGGATCAGTCTCTGCAATCTTCAGAAGAACCGATGGAGACCCCAGGTTAAAATTCTGATTCCAAAAACAAAATGTCAGCAGCTATCTTTGTCCTCTTGGGACTCACCTTTAGGAAACTCACCAGTTCATGACAGTGCTTTCACAAGAGGGACACAGTCACTTCATAACACAGACTTGCCCGTGCTAACACAAGGAAGATGCCTGGACCCGAACAAAAATGCTGTCTCTACATGCTGCCACCAAGCAGCCTAAGGCCCAGCTGGGAAGAGCAAGGGCTAAGACTCTGAATACCTCATCCTCGGTTACAGGGGCCAGCAATGTCTTCTTCTGTCGGTACCCATCAGACTCAGAATACTTTGCCCTGAGTCAGTGCACCATAATGTAGTCACTACAAACGTTCAGCACCCTGTCCTTCATGTATGAAGATTCCAGACTTTCCTACATCTTTCACATCACTAAACAAAAGAAAATAACTCTTCTCCCTTGATATCATCCACTTGCTGACTCAAGAGGGCCCTTGAGAAAACCATCACTGTGGTGGAAGGAGTAGGTCATGGGCTTGAATGTCAGGTGGTCAGGGTTCAAATCCTAGCTCTGCACTTACTCACTGATGTTATAGGGGAAATAATTTCACCTCTCTGATACAGACTCATTCTCTGTGAATCCGCAAATAAAAATAACAGCACTTTTATGGGGATTGGATTTAGATCCTCGAGAGCAAAGATTTTGTCTCTTTATTTACTAATGTTCAGTTCACAGTAGGCACTCGGTGTTTATTGAATAAGCGAATACTGCTTCCCCCAATGTCTAGGACATAGGAAACTTGAATAAGCGGATAGCATTATTCTCCTTATCGTTTTTCAGCTCCTCTGTGCCTCCTAACAAGAAACTTATTTTGGCCATTGTATTAGTCTAGATCTAGCAGGAAACAGTTCATGCAAGCTGAGGAGTGCTGCAAGGGGAGCCAGTCACAGGGATGTGGGCAGGAGTAAGGGAACCACCAAGAGAAAATTAAGCACACCAGAACTAGCAACAGCAGAAAACACAACCACGCCTCTATGGAAGCTCCAAGGAAGGGAGCAGTTACCAGAACCCCGAGACAGAGCTTAGAACGTAGCACCAGAGTTGCTAAATCCTTCAGTGGAGAAGACCAGATGGAGGGAGGGAGGGAAGGAGGGAAGGAGGGAGGGAAATCAAACCCCACTCTCCTCCTCTCACCCAGCGCTCCAGTGGTGCCTCCCAAAGGCCAACCCCGGTGCCCACTCATCATCCAAACAGGTCAGCCTCCACAGAGCACCATGTATAAAGGTGGCAACCGGATCAGCAGCTCTAAAAGGAGAAAATGCAAGATGATAATTCACACTAGTAATAACAGTGCTCCTTTCTAATTGGTATATATTCTTTGTCCGTTTCCACCAGAAAAGACAAGATATTGGAGGGGGGGGAGGGGAGAAGGGGAAGCTAACAGAAGAGTTTCAAATCTCACCCTGCTTTGGAAGCCATTCCCAGCTACTCCATGGAGTTGATTCCACAGCTTACTATGTCTTCGCTGTCCCTCATTCTGCTAATCTTGACCGTGTGCACTTGCTTTGTTTTGTAAAACAAAAAAAAAAGTGAAAGGGAGTCCAAGCATGAGAAATCTGCAGTTTTTATTTTAAATAATATCTGCAATTGTTGGGTGGATGTCACAATAAAAATGTCTAACACAGAGAGATGTGTGTGCTACTGTTGCTGTTGAGTCCGTTCCAAATGATGGTGGCCATTGGTATGCTTGAATCCCTTGTTACCTGCTGCAGTGTGAGTTGAGGGCTTTCCAGTATAGAGGACTTATCTGAAAACATGATGGTCAACAATGTTTTGTGGTGGTCCATGAGGCCTGGATGCAATATTTGTCAGAAGCAGATGAGGAGATCTTTATTCCTAGTTTGCCTTAGTCCAAAAACTCCTCTGAGCCCCTTTCCCCGTGAATGACTCTGCTGGCTTGATATAAGTGGCATAAATTCCAACATCATAGCAACACACAAGACAGCACAGTGTAACAAATAGGCAGGTAGTGAAGTGTGAAGTGGGTCTATATAATATGTACATACCATTTGAGCATTGTGTATTGTATTTCCCACAAGGCTTAAAGGTATCCGAGACTTGAAGAAGAGCTGACATGTCTTTAGCAGGGGTCAAGTTGTGTCAGCCATCCAAAGCCAGCTCTGCATGGACCACCTTATGCAGGAAGGCTGATGGCATCTTTCCCAACATGGCATAGTCAGGTTTAAATGTCTGCAGCGCACACTCCAGGCAAAGGACTTGTACTCAGAATATAGAAGAAAGATAAGCAACTTATTTTTAGTAGGCAAAAAATACTGAATGGGCATTTGAGTTGGCTTTCACCATCTTTCCTGCTCTCTTTCTGTCTCAGCTCAGAGGCATTTCTGAAAGATCTATCAGGATGGCCTTCCAAGGAGAACCCACAAACCCATCCTGGGCCTAAATTGGGCTTAAACTCATATTGTAGGTGATGGTGGTGCAGAAAATCTATGAAGCAGCATCTGACTGAGGAATGTAAGAAGTATGGAGCCCTGGTGGCATAGTGGTTGTGAGTTAGACTGTGATTTGAAAGACTAGTAGTTCAAAACCACCAGCCTCCAAGGAAGAAAGACAGGGCTTTCTACTCCCATAAAACAATTTCAGGCTCACAAACCCACAAGGACAGTTCTACCTTGCCCTAAGGGTTCCTATGAATTGGAATGAACTTGATGGCAGTGACCTTGGTTTGGAGTTTACCTAGCCATCGGGGTGTTGAAGTCATCCCCTGATGTTCCATACTAACGGGATTTATTCAATTCAATGTGTGTGATAGGGTTGGTCAGGAAAAGTCTGGAGGACCAAGAGATGGTAACTATATCAAGCCCAGTGTGTCAGGATAATATTCTATGGACTATCAAGATGTACTTGCTAAACTGTGCCTAAATGGCAGAGGGTTCTGGTTTAAGCATGTTGAAACATCCACATTGTGCTGTATGTCAAACAAAGTGAATGTTTACGAGAGGAAAGTTAAGGCAAAAATCCATCATCTTCCACCAAAAGAAAACCCTTGGTGCTATGACAGTTCTGCCTAAAGCGGATACAACTTTGAAACGCCCACCCCTTGACTTGCTAAAAAAGACCGATTGGAGATCCCAACTTGGAGTTTGTTTCCCTGCCTGCTCTTGTCCCCTTAGAGGTTGTGATGGCCCCGACTTTGAAGAATAAAATAGGATATATGAAGAGATAAAAACATGTATAAGTGGTTCCCATCATTAATCATTGGGAAATATACGCTAAAATGACAAGCAGGTGCTACTACACTTCCAATCGTCAAAAACAAAAAACAAAACTCACTTCCATGGAGTTGATTCTAACTCATAGAGCAGGGTAGACTGTCCTTGTGGATGTCTAAGACTGTGACTCTTTACAAAGCTTTGTCTTTTTCCTGAAGAGAGTTTGGTGGTTTCAAACTGCTGACCTTGAAATTAGTGATCTAACCTGTAACCATTGCTAGAATAGCTCCCTACACCAGAATAGCTTTAATTAACAATAATGGCTATACTAAGTGGACTGAGCCCCAGTGGCGTAGTGGTTGTGTGCGGGACTGCAGCCCACAGGGTTAACCATTCAAATCCAGCAGCAGCTCTCCAGGACAAAGGCTGGGCCTCCTACTCTCAGCAGGGTAGTGATGCCCTTAAAAAAATAATAACGGCTATACTAAGTATTGGTGAGGATGCATAGGAACTAAAATTCCTATACACTACTACTAGTGTACCTGTAAAATGATGCGACATTTTTGGGAAAAAAAACTTTGGTAGTTTTTCTGAACAGTTAAATAAAGCCCAGCCATGCCATTCTAAAGTATTTACCCCAAAGAAATGAAAGTATATGCCCACATCACAACTTATACATGAAAGTTCACAGCAGCTGCTTTCTGTGGAAGAGTCAAAAACTGAAAACAGCCTAAATGCTCATCCACAGTTGAGTGAAGAAACATGAAATACATATCATGGAATACAACCCAGCTTTAAAATGGAACAAACTTTTGATGAATTCATCTCTAAATCACTCTTTTAAAAAATTAATCAGCTCATGGAAATTGAGTCGATTCCAACCAATTGCCACCTCACAGGAGGCAGAACTGCCCCACGGATTTCCTAGCTTTGCAAAGGAGTGGAAAGCCTGGTCTTTCTTCCGTGGTGTGACTGGTGGGCTTGAACTGCTTGCCTTGTGGTTTGCAGCCCAATATGGAAACACTACACTGCCAGCATAAAAGCCCTCCAAATCTGCTGCCTTGAGTCAGTACGGGTTCCTGGTCCCTTGATAGAACACGATAGAATTGTCCCCATTAGTTTCCTAGGGACTAGCTGTTTATGGGAATGGAAAGCCTCCTGGGCTACTGGTGGTCTTGAGCTGCTAGCCTCCTTATGTTGCATGAAAGAAGGGACGTCAACAAAATTAAAATAAAGAAGCGTCTACGGCGTATGCTAGAATTCATTTAAAATCCTAGAAACTGTCCCCTGCTATGCCTAACACAAGTTAGAACAATGCTCATCTGAGCAGGAGGGCATGAGGGAAACATTGAGACGTGTGTTATCTTGATGATGGTGATGCATTCTTTTATCAAAGGTCATCACATTGTACACTTCAAAGACCTACCATTTATGGTGCATCAAGTATACCGCAAGAAAAGTATTAGGTAAGAAAGCATCAAGAAACATCAAGAAAGAAACAATGGAAATAGTATGAGCAGTCACCTCTGTGCTTCCACTCAGTGAGTATGAGGTGGGGCATATAATTCTTCTTCCAGAAATGTTTCCTTTTTTCTCCTTCTTCTTCTTTTTTAAAGAACAACTGGGTGAGGGAGCTGGGACCAATCTGACTGCCATCATTTGACACATGCGGAAGCAGAGGCTCAGTGAGATTGTGACCTGACACAGCTAATAAGTGACAGCCTCTTTCTAAGAATACAGGTCTCCCAATGCTAGTTTAGGATCCTTTGAACCGTATCACCTATCTCCACATGTCACCATTTTGCTTATCTGGCTAAAGCATTGCTCACTGACCAGCTTTTCCCTGGGTCCCAAGGAGAATCTCACAGCAACTTTAGGCTATTTTCATAACTGAAGCAGAAGCTCTTGCTGATAACTCCTGGCTCTTTCTTAACATTGCCTTCTCTCCTCATTATAAAGGAAAATTTGTTGAGCCAAGTACGGTAATCTTGTAACCCTCACCTTTCACTCATAAGAAAAATTGACTTTAATTGAAAATCAAGCTATCAGCTATCCAAGCTGTGGGAAAAGGTTAAATTATGATGATCTGATGCCATAAACCCAAAGGAGCCAACACCACCAGGAAGTCATCCATTTTCCCAGGGGCAATGGAAAGGGTCCAGCACAAAATGCAATCCACCACGTGCCATGTTCTCCACTGGGCACTTATTTACATTATGTCATCTTGATATGTTCTAGTTGCAGGCCTTGATAAGGGCCGGGTGGTTTCAATTAGAGCATGGATAATCACATGTCCTTTGGGATTCTTAGGAAAACAATTCCTTATGAGGAAGTGGGGAGGTTGGATAAAATGACCTGTAAGGATATTTGTCCATCAAAAAGTTTAAAACCATGCTTAAAAACATGGTTTAAAAACAGTCTCCAAACTATGAAACAACACATTAGCTGCCACTAGAAATAATTTTTTTCAAAGGGGGTCAAATATTATTGGGATTCTGACCAATGCCCAAACATCTGTTATTGGTGTGTCCTGAGCCCCTGAAGTGAAGACTAAACAAATGCCGGTAACAAAGATGTAGCAACAAAGATTGAAAGCATATACACCTGACCCAGATGAGACACTGATTAGCCCAGACAGTTAACAGGCATATATATATATGTATAAGTGTATAAGTGTATATATATATATACACTTGTGGCAGAGTCTATATTCTTAAGAGTTACCTTTTCTACAAGGGCTTATTTCCCGCCTTTGGTGAGTTTCCATCTTAGAAGAAAACATGAGCATTGAAAAATGTGAAGAGTGATTTTGAAGAGTGAGGCACCCCCCAGGCAGATGTCTCATTTCTTTTGTCTGATGGTGCATGCGTCACTGAGTGAGAAGGGAAGCCTATCACATTGTCGTCTGGGCAATTCGAGTCCTCATCTACCATTTCCCAACCTACCAGACCCAAGGCTTGGTGTGTGGATTTTGTTGGACTTCATTGTTGTCTTTTCAAACCAAGGAATTGTTCTGCCTACACTTCCAATTTCCTCCCTTCTGGCCCAGTAGCAAACCTGGACCCTAACAAGCAGGCCACTAATGCGCTACAGATGTAGGAATGTCAGGAAAGTAAACAAATTTGCTTTCTCCTGTTGCATTCTTTCCCTTGAGGGAAGAAAGCAAGAGAGGAAGACTTAGAATTAAATGCAGACTTTTTCCAACAACACTTAATGCACTGCATGAGCCCCTGCTGGGGACCACTGGCTTCAAAATGCTCCTCTGACCTGCATTCAGGTTAGCCTTGATCTGAACACCCCACCCCCATCCTCCTGATCGCCCCTACCACCAGCACCAAGTAGTGCTGCCCGTGAGCACTGAATTCCCCTCCCCACTTGTTCTCAGGTTTCCAACAAGGGACAGAGAGTAAAATGCAAAGTATACACTCAGCTCTGCCAGGTGGGAGAAGCAGAGGGGAACAGAGCTGTATTGTTTCTTTTACAAGTCTATTTAAAAAAAAAAAAAAACACTTTCCTGGGGGCACAGACCGCTGACTATCAGGATAGTGCTTTGAATAGAAGTGGTTTGCACTGGCTTAAACCACTCAAGGTCAAATAATAGGCCTTAGAAAGGATGGAGCCAAGAACCATGTCATGGCCAGGAATCCTAGCCCCAGGTGAAGGGGAATTTGGAATTAAAAGAGAATGGGATTTTCCCAAAGACTCTTTGATGCACCTTCGTGATTCCAGGAAAGCTCCATTTAATGGATGCATTCGTGTTCTCCAGAGCGGGACGCAGTCATTGTCTAGATGGCAAGTGTGAGGTGCAAGGTGCTCCTTATAGTGTCAGAACGAAAGCCAACCCCATCCTCTTTGGCTGCCAAGATGGACAAGTTCTTGAGAATCACATCCCATCAATAAACTGTGAGGGGAAGAAATTCTATGCAGGATTTCATATTCCAGGGCAACTATTTATGATGCTTTCCTCTGATCCATGAGTTCTAAGAATTTGCAATTTGCCAAAGCAGATATTTGAATCCTACGCCCAGCTCACTGGACAGTGAGTCTATCCCACCAGAGATATCGCCTCTTAAAACAGTTCTACTTGTCCTTGTTCAACACCACCTGCTTAAACTCATAAAACATTGCAGTGTGGAACTCATGAGAGTCAAAAAGCTGCTATTCAAGGGCTTTCAGTTAGACATCTTTATACTCTCCTTAGGTGACTTCTGCCACCTGCCTGGGGCTGGACTAAGCTGATTTTCCCATTTATGAGTTGATACTGAGAGTGAGGGCAGGTATCTCTCTCTATCAGAAGACAGCAGCCCCAGAATCCTTTTCCATGTGGGATACCTATCACAATTGAGCATGATTTCGAATTCTGAACTCAAATATTATGTGGTGTATGTGTGTGTCTCATCAATTTAATTTAAATCTCTAATGTCTTTAGAAGAAAAGATAATTTTTTAAAGCATGCTGCATTTGGATTGTGGAAGTGTCTTCATTACCTAATGCTGCTATAGTCGAAAGACCATAAGTGGGTGGTTTTAAGAAACAGAAATTAATCTCTCACAGTTCAGAAAGTTGAACTTTCAAATTCAGAGCATAAACACGAAGGAAAGGCTTTCTCTCACTGTACACCCTGGAGTGAAGGTAAATGACTCTTGACCTGGTATCTCTTAGAGATCATCTCCATGTGTTCTGGCATCAGGCTTCCCTTGGGTCTCGGAGGTTCTCTGCACAGGAACCCAGGGTCCAACAGATGTTCTCTATTCTTGGCTTTTCTTTCTTAAAGGTAGCCAGGTTCTTCCTTCTCCAGTTGTTTCTCTCTCTCTCTTTTATCTCTTATAAGACTTTAAGTAGGCCACATGTCAGGGTAAGTCTCTGTGGCAGTCATGTGCTTATGTTAATTTTATGATTGAAATGTAGGGGTGGAGTCTAGCTGTTAATCTAAAGACAGTCAATGAGTAGCTAATGAGGCCTCTGTGTGGGCATGGTTTTCTCCTGATATGTCTGGGAAATCTCTCGATATTTCCCTCATGAAGATGAGAAGCTACCTTCCCTAGTTGTTAGGAGTTAGTCTTAGAGAAGATTACTCACAGATAAGACAAGATGACAGCATCCGAGAAGCTGAAGAAGCCAGAGCAGAAGCCACATGACTTTGCCCTGATGGAGCCACACCTCTGAAGCTGGAGAGACCACGTGGGGACCCCTGCCAGCAATGAGTTGCTTCTGTCACCACTGGATGCTGTTGATGGACCCTGAGCCCTGGAAGAGAGGAGCCATGGGGAGACCCCTGCCAACGTCGGGATTCTGCAGTCACTGACCTGTGACTTTGTGAATTGGAAGGAAACATTATAGACTGGTATCGGGCATATGGGCTAATATCGGACTTACGACTTTGAACTGGACTGGGCTGGGATGCTTTCTCAGTGTTCCATTCCTTTTGTATATAAACCCTTTCCTTATATCTATATGCGTGTCTATGAAATTTGTTCCTCTAGTCTACCCGTACTGATACAGCCTCCTTGTATGAATCAGAGCTTTGACATGAGTAAAGATGTTTTATCACAGTCTAGTCAGTTTAACACATTTGGGGAGGGAGGGAGAGTCAAATAACCCTTGACTAGAAGGATGATTATATCTGTCTATATTGTCAACACAATTATTTCACAAATACATCAGGCTGCTATACACTTGATTCCATCTCATGGTAACCGCAGACATGCAGAGTAGAAATGCTGCAGAGGGTCTTCAAAACTGTGATTTTTCAGAAGAGTGTTTCCAAACCACGTCCATGAGTTGACGGTTTCCAAGGCTAGGACTCACAGGGGAAGCAGACCCCTCCATCTCTCTCCAACAGAGCTAATGGCCCTTCCAAACTACCAGGCTGCTGATTGGCAGCTGAGAGTTTTAGCCATTGGGATCTCTCCAATTCACGCTTATCAGATCCATTCTGACTCATAGTGACCTAATAGGAGAGGGAAGACTGCCCCTGGGCTGTTCCCAGAGAAGACTCTTCAGAGGAGTATAAAGCCTTATCTCTCTCCCATAGAGTCTCTGGGAGTTTTAAACAATGGACCTTTGGGTTAGTTGCGCCACCAGCAGCTGGTCATATAAGACAGGTCCTTCATTTGCTATTATTTAAATGTAATCCAAATCTGCATCCATGCAGTCAACATCCAGTCACTAAGAAATCACACAGCACCCCCATGTAGGTCAACCTGCTATAAAAGAGCTCTTGGAAGTGTCAGAAGACAGAGAGGTCACTTTAAGGATGAAGATGCACCTGACCCAAGGGATGATATTTCCAATTACCTTGTATTCATGAAAAAGCTAGGGGATGAATAAAGAAGGGGGAAGATGAGTTGATGCCTTTAAAATTATTGTAGTGGCAAAAATATTAAATACATCAAGAAGAGTGAACAAATCTCTGTTGAAAGATGTACAGACAGGCTGCTCTTTGGAAATGAAGATGTGATCATTGGACATGTTATTCATAGGTATCCTTCAATCCTTGCGAAAGGATATCATGCTTGGGAAAGCACAGGGTCAACAAGGTGGACTAACACAGTGGCTAGAACAATGGGCTCAAACAAGGCAGCTATTATGAGGATAGGACAGACAAGGTTTTGTTCTATTGCACATAGTGTGGCTGATAACTTGGCAGCACCTATCAGCCACAACGTTGTGGCCACGGGAGAAACAGAAAATCAACCTGCAAATTCTCTTTATGAGACTACTTCCTTTGAAAGAGCAGCATCCATTGCTGGGTTAAATGTGTGCTGCACTGAACTCATTTGAGCATACTCAATATTCAGTCCTATACCTACACCCAATGCTTAAATGAGAAGATATCGTATATACTTGAATACAGGCTGATCCAAATATCAGTCGAAGCACTTAATTTTACCACAAAACTGCATTTAATAGGTGCTGAAATACTGGGTTTATACACAAGCATATATGGAATTTGATTCATGGGCTATTGAATGTGACAACTTGATTGCATAGTCAGAAAGAAAGAAACTTTATTACTAAAGAGGTGAGGTGTTCTCTTTTTTTCTCTCATTAATGCTTAAATTGTTTGGGAAGCAAGAAATGTATGATGTAGTCTCCAATCAAGGATATTATATAAGGAATAACAATTCTGGAAACTGAAACACCCAGAATCCCTTTCAAAATAAAATGTTTCATCTATCATCCTGATTAAAGGTACAGCTCTGGGAAACTAGCTTTTATGTCATATAATCCTTGCCTCTCTTTTTCTCTCTCCTAATCTCTCTGCCCTTTGCCGGGCACCAAGGTGAAGGTCAAGCCCTTCGGCCAAGGGCTGCTGACTCACAAGATCATCAGCAATCTATGACGTGTCCTGACATGATAAAGTATCTGAGCCCTTTATAGTCTCTTAATAACCTGTCTTGGAAAACAGCCACCAAACAATTAGCAATGGGAGTAGAAAGTGAAAGGATACACTGAAAACATTCAGGAGCTACAGTCTAGGCCATATGCGGCTCTTTCAGTGTGAATAGGCGGCTATGAAGTAACACTGAAAACATTTGAAGGTTATTATTTCAGATCACAGTGGTTTCATTTGTTTGGAAAAACATGTTTAAGGCTCTTGAGTGATCGTAAAGTTGTTAGGAAGCACAGGATTGGCTCTCGGTCAATCCTCTCTCAAGAGTTTTCCAGGCCCTAATCTAGGCCATAAGAAGCGTGGAAGTCAAACTAAGGCTCCTGATACTAGAAGGCAATATCCACCAGCTGGACAGACCCACCCTGAGGGGAGGAGGGACTCCATTGAGGGGCAGTCAGAAAAAACTGCCATGAGCCACAGCAAGTCTCCAGTTCCAATTTTGCTTCTATCCCCTGGTAATTTGACTTTAAAATAGTGAGCATAGCTCTCTGTTCCTTGTAGCAAAAAAAAAAAAATGTATTTGATATGACTTCTCAGCAATATAATTCCCTTATCATGTTGGAGGTGTTTTGTTTCATTTTGTTGTTTCTTTGTCATGGTGGAAATGTTCTCCATCTGTTTATCTTTAGATCTGTATTTGCTAAGCCAGAAAATTTCAGCAACTTCTCTATCTGGAACTAGGTCTCCCAATAGAAAACTCTCTTGAGCCAGACCAATCCACTCTGGAGAATGTGGACTCAGAAATGCTAGCGAAAGGTCAAGCCCCTAATTCATCTAAAAATGATGAAGGTGCAACATGAAGGAAACCAGGGAGAGGAGGGGTGCACCAGGAGGCAAACCCCTGAAAGAGGAGGCAGAAAGGGTGCCCTTGCCTACACCACCAAGGTGTGTGCCTGGATCTCTAAAGCAAGAGGAAATGAGTAACTAACCATGGTGAGGGCCCGGGCTTGCTCAGAGCCATTGCCAGTTCCAATAATGCTGATAAACATCGAGAGGCTCAGAGAAAGAGGCAAAGAGTGCCTCGAGCCGGAGAAGGAGCTTCAGGTTATAGGAAGAAGTTGAGGAGATACAGTTGCCTCTTGGCCAGAGAGCAAAGCTGAGCTCCTCCCCAATTCTTGGTAAAGGAATGAGCAGGACAGAGTACCATAGGGAAGGGGTGTGACGGCCTTAAGACAGAAACAATAGAAACCTTTTCATTTTTTGAGCAACCCCCAGTCCAAGTGTGAGACCCTGTTTTCCTGAACCCCAGGTGGAGTGTTACAGGATATGGGTGGGGTCATGAAGTAACCACAAGCACAGGTTCACATTTTTTTCATAAACAAACCAAAGCAAGCCCTACTTCTACAAACTTTGGCATGAACTCAATGGATTGTTTTATCACGGAAATAGAAGCCCCTACACATTGTTTTTTCCCACATTAAAACAGATCCAACCCCAATGGGCAAGTTCTCTCCTCCTGAAGATCAATCACACCCCTCCCAAGAGCTGTTCATACTTTGAATCTGCATTACGACTTTTCTACAAACTCAATCTTCTTTCATGCATTTATATATCATGATAGGGAAATATATCTATGTGCATATATCTATAGGTCTAGTATCAAGGTAACAGATAGACATTGGGCCTATACTCAAGTACCCCCTCAATACAAGAACACTTTGTTCTAGTAACCTGACATTCCATGATGCTCACCTCCAAGGCACGATCACTGATGAGAAAATGGAAGCATAAGCAAATGTAGTGAAGAAAATGGATGGTGCCTGGCTATCAAAAGATATAGCATATGGGATCCTAAAGACTTGAAGATAAGCAAGCAGCCATCTATCTGAGAAACAACAAAGCCCACATGAAAGAAGTACACCAGCCTATATGATCATGAGGCTTCGATGGGATCAGCTATCAGGCATCTAAGACCCAGAAAAAAAAAATCATATCAATGTGAATGAGGGCAGTGTGGAGTGGAGACTGAAAGCCCGTCTGTGGACAATTGAACATCCCCTTACAGAAGGGTAAGAAGGAATAGACCAGCCAGTCAGGGTGCATGCACAAATGAAACATACAACTTTCCCATAGTTCTTTAATGGTTCCTCCCCAACACTGTCATGACCCCAATTCTACCTTACAAATCTGGCTAGATCAGAACATGTACATGAATATAGACAAGAGCTGGAAACACAGGGAATTCAGGACATATAAATCCCTCAGGACCAATGATAAAAGTAGTCATATCAGAAGGGTAAGAAGAATGTAGGGGGGAAAAGGGAGAGCTGATCACAGTGCTCCACATATAACCCCTCCCAGGGGGACAGACAACAAAAAGGCGAGTGAAGGGAGAGATCAGTCTGTGAAACACATGAAAAAATAATAATAATTTATAAATTGTCAAGGACTCATGAGGGAGGGAAAAATTGAGTAGCTGATACCAAGAGCTCAAGCAGAAAGAAAATGTTGTGTAAAGGATGATGACAACACATGTGCAAAAGTGCTCGACACAATGGATGGGTGAATGGACTGTGATAAGGGCTGTATGAGCCCATAATAAAATGATTTTTTTAATTAAGCAAATAACAAGATTAAGTAGTGGAATACTTTTCTTGACCTTGGAAGATGTAGATCCAGTTCTGGTTCTCTGTTAAGTGAAAGATACAATCTTGTCAAGAAACAACCTGCTGCTTAAATTTGCCATTGTCTTCTTATCCCAGGAGAACTATCTAGCGTACAAGAAATACCTAGTGGCTGTGAAACAAGTTACTCATAGTAGTCGAGCATTTTAGAATTCACTAAATGCCTTACCATGGGTTTCTTTTGATCAGCATCATAGATCTGACATGGAGGTAGGGTCAGCATGATTAGCATTATTCCCCTATCACAGAGAATGCTGGCTGGCTTCAGAAAGGTCACGTGACTTTTCCCAGCCCCCTTAGAAAGGGCAGGTTTGGGTCTCAAACCTTCCAAATTTCAGTCACCCTATTGTCCACATTGCTATTGCTAAGTGTTATAGAGTAAGTCCCCACTCGCAAGAACCCTATATTCGAAGGAAGGAAATGTTGCCTCCGCTGCTCTGTCCTGTGCTCATTCCACAACTGTTATGCTTGAGTGCATTGTTACAGCCACAGTGTCAACCCAGCTCCTTGAGGGCCTTCCTCTTTTTCTTCTGACCTCGTTTTTTATCTTGTGGTGTCATGGTTAAGCATTAAGCTGCCATACGCGTGGTCAGCCGTTCAACCCACCAGCAGCGCCCTGGGATAAAGACTGGACTTCCTACTCCCATAAACAGTAACAGTCTTGGAAATGCACAGGGAAGTTGCCGTGAGTCAGTATTGACTCAATGACAGTGACCTTAGTTGGGTTTTTGGAATTTTACCAAGCATGATATTATTCTCCAGGGCTTCGTGCTTCCGGATGATGTGTCCAAAGTATGTGAAAAGCCTCATTGTCCTTCCATGTGAGAAGCATTGCGGTTGTATTTCTACCAACAGGGATTTGTTTTTCTGGCAGTTCACGGTAAATTTCATATTTTTCACCAACACAATAATTCAAAGACATTGATTCTTCACCAATCATTTTGCCACATGACCCAATAGTAATGCCATTAACTTATTTAAACATGTAAGGGCTTTTCCATCTTTCCAAGACCCACTGTACACCATGGTCACCCAAAGAAGAAAACTTTATAACTTGTTCTGTGACTTCCAACTGGTCATGTCAATGTTCGTTGCCCTCAAGTCAGTTCCTAACTCACAGTAGAGCAAAACATGAGCTAGTCATGTTCCATCCTCACAACTGTGGGTATTTCTGAGGCAGTTATTACAGCTTTTGTGTCACTCCATCACAGGAAAGGTTTTGTGCATTTTTGTTGACTCTCTATTTTAAGAAAAATGCTAACATTTTCTAGCAATTGGTCTTTCCTGATGGCACCTCCAGAGTAAGCAAGACAAATTCTCCCTACCCTCACTTTTAAGACACATCATTGTCATGCTTCCTTCAAGACCAATTTGCTGGCAGTGACAGCAGGCCAAGGCATATTGGATACTCTGCCAACACCACAATTCAAATATATCCATTCTTCTTTGGCCTTCCTTTTGCATTGCCCAGCTTGCACAAACGTTGAGCTGGTCATAGCTAATATTTAATACTCTAAGCATTATTTTTAAAATCCTCCACAACATCCTTAGAATGTGGAATCAGGTTAAAAGAACAGGCCTAGCTCAGAACTGAATAGAGCAAATTCCAAAGCCCTATGCTCTGCTATCAAAGAAAAAGGCTCCAGCTCAGAAAATTCACAAACAGACGTGGAAAAATTATGAAGCTGGGATTCTCAAAGTTCCTGGTTCCCCTAAGTCAGAATCAGAAGAGGACTTTATAGGTTAGTATCAGACAATAGGGTACTATCAGATTTAGGGACTTGATCTGGAATGGGCTGGGATATTTTCTCAATATTCAATTGCTCTTATACATAAAGCCTTTTCTTATGTAAAAGAATGTCTCTATGATTTTATTATTTCTCTAGTCTGCCCAGACTAAAACAGGAAGCTAAGAGGCTGCTGCAGGAAGAAAACGAACTGTGTTTTTATATATCAAAGAAATAGACTAGGATTTCTGCTTTGATTTTTAAAAGATAATGAAATAATAAGACTATTGCCCTTTCAATCAATTGCAGGCATCTAATATCATTGCTTCAATAGTGGAAGAAGCCACCGTTTGGGAGATAGACTTGCATCCTATGCCCAGTCTTGCCTCTCTGACTTACTCCGCACTGCTGGATTAGTCTCTTGATATCTCAGACATTCAGTTCCACATCAGTAAAATGAAGGGAGAACATAATATGATTGATAATATGTCATCCATTTTCTGAGACTCCAGTCTATCCTTTCTTTAAATCCAAGTGTCTGACAGTGGTTTTGGCATTGCCTTCTCCTCCACATGTTGTGGCAAGAAGATTTTGGAAGTCTGTGAAGCCCCATAAGTACTGTCGAGAGAAGCAGCTTAAAGCCAGGCTAGTGGAAGGAGGTAGACTTCACCAGGAAAACACTCATCTTTGGTGGAAGCATGAGTGTCACCTTGGATGTCGGGACATACCTATTGTTATGGCTGAGGGCACCCAGGGTTTTGCAGGCAACCTTGGTGGAGAGAATGTCCAAAGTCCACATTTCAGAGGTATCCAGTCCAAACCTTATGTTCCACAGGCAGATTCTGAGCCTCAGGCTGTAAAAGATGTTCTTAGAATAGAACCCTTGGATTTACAGAAATCACCTAGAATTTCTTGACTTAGGTAAAAGTTAAATCCTGTTATGTATGACAGATAGTCTTGTGTCTTGTGTCACTTGATATTCTTTGGATGGGCTACCTTCTTAGGACAGGCACCTCCTTTGTCCTGATGGTGCAGCTTAGCTTTGGACATGGGGGCAAATAAAGCCCTGGGTGTGTGGTTCTACCAGCCTGATTTAGAGGTGAGAAAGCCATCTTCTGGTCAAGGTAGAAACTAGACTAAATAAAAATGCATTCTGAGCTAAGATGGTGATATAAAGCATTTTCATTGTCACTGTGGGATCTAAAACCATACATCCCCCTTGAAATGGAAAGAGAAATTTCCTTTGTGGCCAAATCACGTTGTTCAAAACACAGGAAGTTTTCCTCTCTAGCCAATCCTATCCCTCAAATCTTCCTGGATGGGAGATTTTGTCATTCTCCATCAAGAACAGTCTACACCGACTACTAAAATAGGGAGAATCACTTGACTCAGTGTTTGAACACGGAACTAGGGGAGTCAGTTCTCCTTTTTCCATGAAAGTCAGCTCCCTGGATTCAGAGGGGGGGAGGAATACCAGGATCATTGTCTTGTCATGGACAAGGCATACTGAGGACTTGGAGAATGCATCAAATCAGAGCAAGTGAGACACGTCAGGAAGAAAACGAGACGGTTCTACATAGCCCACTGAACGAATATGAAAGTGCCAGATTCCCAAATAATGAGTGTGGGAATGTGTTGCAATTAGAGGCAATTAGCTAAATCAGTGGCTTGCATCAGTGAGTGGCTCTAAAATGTAGTTGCTGTAGCACAGGGCCAGGGTCCAGACCTTTACAGCAAAGAAAGGATGTAGGAGCAATGACACACTCACGTACAGGCATGATACTTCTTAGAGAGGACAGGAATGAAAGACTCAATATGTCTTTAAGCTAAAAGATTTCTTTTAAGCATAAGAGTCTGAGGTATTTGAATGGGCAAATGGAAGCGTTTTCTATTCTACCCAGCGGGGTGAGGGAACCAGAGCAAGATGAGATGCTGTAGGAAATTAAAGTGATCTTCTCTTTGGACTTCCAGTTAATAAAATAAAACGTCCAGGTTTCATCACTGCTACCAAGGAAGAAGCAGGTGGAAGAACCAAATGAGGAATTTCTTTGTTACAATGGAACACCACACCTCCGTCCGGAGATGGGGGTAAAATCAAGGATGAGATGAATGCCCGTGGCAGTGGCCCAAGTGTTTGGAGACTAGAGCTATCTACACAGATGTTAGACTGACTTCCACTGTCAGGTGAACACGGGTGATAGTGAAATGTTTCAACTATGTGGCAATCACCACACTGTCCAACTTCCCCCACACCCACCCTTTTCACTAGGACTTGCTTGTGACACCCCAAGCTCAGTGTAGTTCTTCCTTTGCTTCTGGGTTTGAAGCCTCCCTCATTAGTCTACACCAGTGGTTCTCAGCCTTCCTCATGTGTGGCCCTTTCATACAGTTCCTCATGTGGTGGTGATCTCCCAACCATAAAATTATTTTTGTTACTACTTCATCACTGTCACTTTGCTACTGTTATGAATCAGAAGACTCCTCTGAAAGGGTTGTTTGACCCCCCCAAGGGAGTTGCGACCCACAGGGTGAGAACTGCTGCCCTATGTACTCACTGTTTTAACAGCCCAGGTCGAATGTCCTACAAATGACCACATATTAAAATGCTATAGCTGCACAACTCCCTTTGGCTAGCCTATTCTGGAAGATCACTCTCTCTTAGCACAACAGCTAAGCAGATTGGAGCCCTAGTGGCACTGTCAGGTGTGTGTTGAATGGCTAACCTCCAGAGCTAAGCAGACAGCAGCTTTCACAGAAGCGATAACATCAGGCTCTGATGGAGGAAGCTATGCCAACCTTCAACTGAGCGCCTCAGGGCAGAAAGTAACTGTGTATTAGCCTTGGCACCGGGGTCCTCAAGTCACAGAAACACCATTGATGGAAAGCAGATAGTAACTGATGGTCGAGTGAGTCAGGAGACCAATGAGACAGAGGGCAGCTGCAGACCCAGTGCCAAAAAGCACAGAACCCGCAAATGTTATCTCTCTACCTGTGCACTCCTGAAACTTTTCTTCCCCATAGCCCCCACTAATTCCCTGTGTCCTTTGTTCTAATTTATCATGTTTGGTCCTTCCCTCTTTGTAGATGCAGAACCTCGAGACCCCAAACTTTACAACCTCCCTCCTGCCTCCTCCAGCACAGAGCTGTTTCCTTTCTGATATGGGTCCTGCGGCTGGGCTCTATGGCAGGCACCATGACTCCTGGCTACAGCAGCAAAGGTCCATTGTTGTACACTCTGCTCTTCCTGACAAAGGCCACTAATCACCTGAAGGTCAAGAGACCCCATGCGATTGGAGGGTTAGACCTTTGACTCATGTGACCTCAAATCTTTAGCGAGGGGAAAGGGATGGAGGTTGGGTTCAATCATAGGCCAACAATTCAATCAATCACATAATTAAACCACAATAAATAGCTTAAATAACTATTCTGTGTTCTCTGCATAGTTTTAGCACATTATCAAACTGAAAAGGTGCCCTGGTGGTGCAGTACTTGCATGTTGGGCTACTAACTGCAAGGTCAGCAGTTCAAAGTCACCAACCACTCCTCAGAAGAAAAGACAAGGCTTTCTATTCCCATAAAGAGTTACTGTCTCAGAAATTCATGTGGCAATTGTACTCCATCCTAGAGAGTCTGTACAAGTTGGAATCAGCTCCACAATAGTAAATTTGTTTGTTTGTTTGTTTGGTTGGTTGGTTGGTTGGTTGGTTGGTTGGTTTTTGGAAGAAGAGAGTTAGTTGGTCATAAGTGGAGGGCCCTGCTCTTAATCTGTGAATTGTATTGTGTATTTGATATCAAGACTCAATGCAGTGATGACAAGATCCTAGGTCCCCAAATGGATCATTGGAAACACAAAGGGATCTGCTGAAAATACAGATTTCTGGGTGTCACTTAAGAGAGCCCTGGTGGTGTAGTGATGATCAGCAGTTCAAAACCACCAGTTGCTGCTGGACAAAGAGGAGGCTTTTACTCCCGTAATCTTGGACACTCCCAGGGGCAGTTCTAGCCTGTCTTGTAGAGTCACTGTAAATCTCAACTAGCTCGGTGGCAGTACATTTGGTTAGTGTTTGGTTTGGGATGCATAGGCAGCCTAACAAATCCAAATCTCTAGGATGAGAAGTCCAGGAAACTACTTTGTTTCACTTTTGTTTGTTTTTACCCTATTTGTAGGTGATTCCAATAATCAATTAAGCCTTGGAATCTAAGACCTGGACATGGGGTTTCTATTTGTTTGTCTTTGTTTTTAAAATATCACAGGTGATTCTAATGTGAAGCCCAGTTTGAGAACCAGGGCTTTACAGTACATCTCCCCAGATGGATCTATCTTCTGTTCATCGATACCTATTTAGTTAGAAATACAATAGTAAGCTCACTTTATAATTCAGTGGTTTTAAACAGACTTTAAAGAAATGTTAGGCATGACCATTTGGGAGCAAAGAGTTGACCTCATCCATGGTGGTAGGTGACCAGCAAAGGGCCAGCAGGCATTACTAGCCTTCACACCATAGGCTTTGATTCCTTCTGACATTTAGGAGCTGGTGTGCAGGCGCATTTCAGGGTGAACAAGGGGAATGGTGATTCTGGCAGCCACACAGTTGTCCCTGATTAAGAATCTATAACTTCTCACAGGAGGAGCAAAATTCTTTCTGTCACTTTGAATCAGGGTCCAGTGGGGATGTTCTTTGGATACTTAATACCAACTAGCTCTGACCACAGGAGCATGAGCCTCTCCTGGGAACCTTCCAAGAAGGACAAGACCAACTGGCAGAAGACAGGGATTACCAGAACCATCTACAGAGGTGAAGTCCAAAATAAGAAGGAAAAAATCCTGCCAAAAGTAAACCCCTAATGTCACCAAAATATTTGAGAAGAGGATAGGAAGACCCAGCTCAGGACTTCCTCCTATGTCTCAGAGAATAAGGTATCGACCTATTGTCGTTCACGATTTTGGACATGGAAAATTGACTTTCATTTAAATCTGTACAGTTGAATTAATTTGTAAGGGTAATTTGAAGTCCTTAACATGAGTTTCCAAAGGCAATAATAGAAATAGGAGACCCATCCCTATAATATATTCTAAGGTACAATCTCACTCAGTAGATACATTTGGGGAGAAAAGGGGGCAATCCCTCAAAGGCATCTTCCTGACTGGGCCTCTTTCTTCTCCAGATGTAAAATAAAGGATTCAAAATTCACCATCTCTAAGAGACACTCTCCTATCTAAACATTCTTGGCCTGATTTATGTGTAAAAGCTGTGACGCTAATTTCATGCCCTTGTAATAATGGCTACAATCTCAAAACTGATGCATGGTTTTTCATGATTGAAACTTAACCCACATTCTCATCAATAAGAGATATGTAGAAATTTTGAGAAAGGATGAAAATGATAATACTAATATAGGCAGGATGGGATATCATCTGCACTTGCTTATGATATTTGTTTTTGACCTGGTGTGTCAATCAGTAAAGAAGAACAAACTCTCTGGACCCCTGCCCCTCAGGCTTTCATCACCTCAATTATCAAGAACCCATGTGCAGCATCCGCAGATAGATGGAGGCCCCAGAAGATCCCTTCTGACTGTGCACCAAGGACGGATGTGAATAACATTCCTCTCGGAGGACATTAAAAATTAGTTCAGTGCAAATATCGCTATAATAAAATTCACAACTTCTCATTTGTTTTCTTTTTTGATTCATTTTAAATTTCTTCTAGCTTTTATTATTTTCGGATTTCTTTTTGTTTGAAATTGTTCTCCGTTTTACTTTGCTGTTGGGATGGGAGTTGTTTTTGCTTGATGGAATGGTTTTCTTTATATGGCATCCAGGATAGGTAAATCATTTCCTAGGACTATGGGAGGGAAGATGGGAGGACATGGGAAACTAATAATCATGTGCAAAAGAATGAAGAAAATGTTCTAAAATTGGTGATGGTGATGATTGCACAACTCCTTTTAATAGGTTTAGGCTATTGAATTGAATGGCATATGAATCATCATCAAATAAAGCTGTTTAATTTGTTTGGTATCCTTTCCAGGGTCACCAATAAGTCCCCATGCGGGAATACATATTCTTATCCTCATCGTATGACAGCTTGAAGCAACAGTCGTCCCCATTGACCACTCCCTCTTCTCAGAAATGCTTTCTTCCGAAAGCTTCCAGCTCACTCCACATGCTTGGCTTTCCTTCTCCCTTGGGGCTGTTCCTTGGTGTCAGAGTGGTTGGGCTGCTCATCTCAAAGTCAACGGTTCAAAACCACCAGGGAAGAACGATGAAACTTTCTACTTCCATAAAGAGGTACACTCTTTGAACCCCATGGTGGCAGTTCTACCCTATCTTATAGGGTCACGATGAATGGGAATCCGTTCAATGGCAGTGGGTTTGTATCTTGTTGTTGCTTGTTGTTTGTTTGTTTGTTTCCATAGTCCTAACCCTTTAATGTTCCAGAGTTCCCAGTCTTTCTACCTCTGATCTTTTCTTTTAATGGCTTGAAAAACACAAATGATTGCAGCTAACATTTGCCTAAGTAAGATATGTTGAAGTCCTAAGTAACCCCTGGACCTGTTGTTATGACCTTGGTTAACAATAGGGTCTTTGAAGATGTTAACATGAGATCCTAGCTGACCAAGAAGGGTGGCTCCTAATCCCATGTACTAAAAGAGAAGAAAAACACAGACACATGGGAGGGAGGAAGCCATGTGTTGATGGCAGCAGAAATTGAAGTTGCTCTGCAGCTGTAAGACCAGGCACACCGAGGGCTCTCCCAGAGACTGGAAGAGATCAGAAAGGATCTTCTCCAAGAAGCTTTAGGAGAGAATGTGGTTCTGAAGACACCAGAATTTGGACTCTGAGCCTCCAGAACTATGATACACTAAATTTCTATTCTTTAAAAACCACTCATCATGTAGGACTTCGTTATGGCAGCTCCAGAAAAATAATACCATTCCCAGAATTCCATCTCCAGCCCCAACTTGTCTCTGCTAGTGGGTGCTGAGAAAGTCTGAGTGGCCAGCACTGAAGGGACTTGCTTTCCTGCTGCAATAAGGAGACAATCGGCTTGAAGCTAATTAGTTGGTTAAAGTTTTCTTTGCAGATAAAGATGAGTTCTTCCTGCTTACCAAAGAAGCAGCAGGTTTCAGAAAAGCCCTAGAAACTTATGCAGAACAAGGCAAACCTCTGTAGACAGTTGGTCTCATCCCAGGTGCATTCAGTCATTGTCGGAGTTTTCTTGTAGAACATGCACAGCACACAGAAGAACCAAATGTTCAAGGAGAGATCCGTGGTTTGGAGAACACCATATAGCTCATATATTATTTGCATAATAGTACAGTAGCTCATTCTGTGCCCAGGAAGAATATGCCCATGACCCTGAGGGAACCACCCTTCAGAGAAGAAACCAGAAGGTTTTGTCTCTGGGGTACCTCTGACTCAGCTCCCCAGGAAAAAAAGGGGGAGGCCCACGCAGCCAAGAAGCAGCTATGTTTGCCAAATAAGTGAATGAATGAAACAAAGAAGGCATAGTTCTGAGATGGTTCATGAACCAGAAAGCCCAATAAAGGCAGTCATAGCGATTCAGCGATTATATTGTGAGAGCTAATCAATAGGAAAAGTATGGCAGGCTCTGACTGAGATACAACTACAAGTTCATATCCTTCCCTTGGCTATGGGTCACTGAAGCCTAAACTGTTTTCCTAGAAGCTTCAATGTGTCGAGGGGAGTTGCTGGTTGGCACAAAGGGTTAAGCGCTGACCAAACTGATGGTTCAAACCCACCCAGAAGGCCCTCAGCAGAAAGTCCCAAGTCTGCTTCCCAAGATCTCCAACCTGCAGCTCCATTCTCCCTTCCCACACAGCAGAGTTGCCATGAGTGAGGGTTGTTGTTGTCATTGTTTAATCGTTCTGAAATTATTCAGGACCAGGACTTCACACTATAAGGAACCAGGGCTCCCCCTCGCCCAGTCACCTTCCAGGCTCTGAACTAGCTCCGTCACCATCAGAGCTGTTTGACCCTCCCACACATCCATTGATTGTTTTATTGTTTTGTTTTTTCCAATTCATGCTCTTTGAAAAACATAGCACATACACAAGCACTGGGCCTGAGTACTGTCAGAGAGCAATTTCTCAGAAACCTCTTCTGAGAAGAGCTTCGAACCAGATGGGAGGAGGCAAGCGGCCGAGACCGGCACTTTCAAAACTATTAGCCTTGGATTTGACCACCACATCCACTCAAAGCTCTCAGCTCAGGGTGGGCTGCTCCCACAGAGACTTCCACCAGGATTCAGTCAACAGTGTCCTTATCCTTGCTCGACTGCCAAGCCACAGTCTACACGTAAAGAACAACCACTGTATTGAGACACACGCTCCCTGCAGTCAGAGGATGAGCAATATCTGCCCACGCAGTCTACGTGCTATCAGCAGGAACTAACAGGGATCTGTTCTCCCTTCTCTGGGCCGGCAGCACAGGGGCACTCCCCCACCTCTGACCCGGTGACTGAGCCAGACCTCAACAGAGAGCCCGGAAGAGGCCCAGGCTTCCCTGATCTACCGCTTCCCAGGTGACGCTTGGGGATGAGAGATTGTACATTTTCTTTCCTACAAGGACTAGCAATGCATGGTTTTTCCTTTCTTTTCTTTTCTTTCTTTCTTGTTTGAAATTTATCATCTCTTCACGTGGTTGTCTTTTTTTTATCACCAAAATATCAATAAAAGCCATATACCATTTGTCACACTCCCTGGTCAACAGCTGGGCTGCTGTGCTCCCCGTCCCACACTCATCTCCTGACTATGAACACGAGAAATGTCCCCGGCGTGTGACTGAACCACAATCTGGTTTCAATTACCCGGTTGTACATCTCATGGTGACATCCCTTTTCCAATGGAAGGAAAACAATGGCTAAAGCATTCCAACTCTAGTATGGCTCTCATCCCCTCTGGGAACAGCTGACAGGCATTCCAGCATGGGGTGGGTCCCCCTAAAGGAGGGTTGAGGCCAAATTGTGGGACCAGAGAGGAAGGAGCAGATGGAAAAGACAGCCCCTGGACCATGATCCCTTCTCATACAAGGGTGAGCAGGAAATCAGATAGATACACCATGCTGCTACTTAAGGGAAGAACAGGGTAAACCAGAGGGGCAAGAAGTCATTCAGAATGCAGTTGTTAGTCGTTTTTGTTGTTAGAAGCTACTGTTAACTCAGCCCCAATCATGGTGACCTTGGGCAACGTCTCCATGACCATCATGGATCCTTGTGAGATGTAAGGTTGTCATTGGCTGATATTTGGAAGTGGATGACGAGGCCTGTCTTCCTAGTGTGTCTTAGTCTTAGTGTGTCTTAGTCTGGAAGACCTGCCGAAATCTGTTCAGCATCATAACAGCGCTCAAGGTTTATTTGCATATGATGGCTTCCTGTGAGGTTCATGTGTCAGGAATTAAATCTGAGTCTCCCATGTAAAGAATGAAAATTCTACCACTGAATGACCACAGAAGCCACTCGGAACTGTTTGTGTAATAAAAAACTGACCTAGACACTTGTTAAAATGAAGGTACCTGAATTCAATCCCAGAGAAGCTGATTCAGCAGGGCTGAAGATGAAGGAGAGGAGACAAACCAAGCAGAAATTTGCCTTTTTCTATAGCTTCCCATCTGGCTCCAAACTAGATGCTCCCTGGATTGCCATTTCAGAAACATGGATACAGAATGATGTTGGTCAGATTGGGCCCTACATTCAGAGGAAATCCTGAGGACCAGTCTGAGGGCAGAGTCAGGAGATATGGACAGGATGACACTTACTGCTTGAGGGCCATGCCTGGAAAGAAGCAGATCTCTAAAGTACAATGCAACTGCTGGTGGTTTAACAAGCCTTAGAGGAGCATCGAGAAACCAATGATATAGCAGATAACCCATACCCCTGAGTGTACAGTGTCCATATCACATTGAGGGACAAACTTGTACAGTGGGGACTGAATCAAAGGGCAAAAAAAACAAAACACCAAACCAGTTGCCATCATCAAATTGATTCCAACTCATGTATTTCTAAGTAGGACTGTACTTTGGATTTTCAGAGGCTGATATTTTAGAAGTAGATTTCAGATGCCTCTAAAAGCACTCAAATCTCAAACTTTATGCCTCCACACAGGTATGAATCCTTCTCTGGTGAATTCTGGGCAGCAGCTAAGTGTGCTAAACCTTCTACCTCCTAGGAATTCCTAAACAAGTAGAATCCTAAACCAATCTCTCCAAATCCAGAATTAGTTAGCAATCTAGCAACCTAATCTAGTTAGGTCTTTTAAGAAATTTGACCTCCCATCAGCACAAAGCTACAGTAAGTATAGGTGTTGCAGCTAGCCTCTGTACAATTGCTCTTCATCTCTTATTCGAGCATGGGTTATAATATATTCCCTGAGAAATTCTAAAAAATTACATCGCATTTTTTTCCAGGAGTTTATAATATAGTTAGTTGACAAACCTAACACGTAAGAACTGGCTAGTTATGCCCATTCAATAACATTAAAATAGTTGATCATGAAATAAAGTACAAGAGGTCCAATCTAGTTAGAGAGAATGAATAAAGAGGTGAGAGCTAGGGTTAAGTGAGATTTAAGTGATTATTAAGGAACTTTCTTGGAGTAGTGGTGATGAGTCGGGATCTGACTTGCAAGGTCAGCAGTGTACATTCTTAAGAAAAGCAACAATTTAAAAAACACCAGTAGCTCCTTGGGAGAAAAACAAGGCTTTCGACTCCCATGAAAAGTTATGGAGAAACTTAAAGGGGCAATTCTATCCTGTCTTACAGGGTCACTGTGAGTTGCCCTTGACGCGATGGCAGTGAGTGAGTGAGTGAGTGAGTGAGTGAGTGAGTGAGTGAGTATTATTAGGTCATGCTTGGCCCCTTCTTCCAGAGGCCACATCTGTTCTGGGTAATGCATTTTTTTATCAATGTATACCTCAGCACCCTGCTTCCCTTCCTGCCATCCTTTATAATTACCATTTCACCTCATTGAGATCCATGTTTAGCTTCTTATCCATTCCCCATCTCTTCTCAGTCTTTGACGATATATCTTCCTTATCAATGCCTTGCCAAGTCCTTGAACCTGATATTAGGTACCACTCATGTTTTGACTGTGGCTGCCCTCCATGTCTGCCATGTGTCTGTCAGTTGTGGTGACTAGTGTCTTGTGTGACCCTGGAAGTGATGTCAGAGGTGTTCCATGTAGCAGCAGGGTCACCCAAAGTGACCAGGTTTCAGCAGAGTTTGTGGATTAAGAACAAACTGCAATGGGCTGTCACTTCTGAGAAATGAGCCACTAAAACCCTTATGAACAGAAGGGAAGCCTTGTCAGATATTGTACACTTTATGAAAAGAAGCAGAGCATGGTCAGAGATGGGGCCAGAAGATGAGCCCCTCACAACTGTGCCAGTCAATAATATGACAAATGGAGAAAAGATTGAGATTGTCAAGGATTTCTTCTTGTTTGGGATCACAATCAGTGCTCACAGAAGCAGCAGTCAGGAGATCAAAGATGCACTCGCTATATTGTGTACATCTACTGAAAAAGACCTCTTGAAAGTTTTAAAAATCAAGGATGCTAGGGCCTGAGCCCCGGTGGCGTAGTGGTTGTGCACGGGACTGCGGCCCACTGGGATGGAGGTTCAAATCCAGCAGCAAGGCTGGGTCTCCTACTCCCACCACCAGAGGGCAGCGATGCCCCCAAAACAAAAAATATTCAAGGATGCTACTTTGAAGACCGAAGTGCCCCTGACCTAAGCCATGGTATTTTTAATCACCTCGTAGGCTATGGAAGTTGGGCATTAAATAAGGAAGACTGAAGATGTATCAATGCCTTTGTATTATGGTGCTGACCCAGAATATCAAAAGTGCCACAGACCGCCAAAAAAACAAACACATATGTCTTAGAAGGATCCAGAATGCTCTCAGAGGCAAGGATGACAAGGCTTCTCATGGACTTTGGACACATTGTCAGAAGAAGCCAGTCCCTAGAGAGGAATAGTATGCTTGGTAAAGTCGAGAGATGGTGGAGAAGAGAAAGGGCTTCAAGAAGACGGATTTGCACAGTGTTTGCATGGATGGACTCAATCATAAGAACATTTGTGAGGCTTTTAAGGACTGGGCAATGGTCCATTGTATTGTACAAAGGGTTGCTATGAACTGACTTGAGGGCGCCTAGTAACACCAACAACCCTCTGTCTTTCTGCTCCCAGCACACTGTTGATCGTTCAATTCCTTTGTCCCCCAACCCCCACCATATGTACATGTGTTCCCTGTCCCAACCCTGCCCTTAACCTTGGAAGTCTCTACCTTGTCATAGCCTTCATAGACATATTGTCCCCAGCCCCAGGGGAGGATTCACACACCTCTTGAGGCAGAGTTAGTGGGGTAGGTAGGGAGGAGGCAAACAAAGCTGGTCAGAGATAAGCCTACATTCTATAATCAATGATGACGCCCTTCTTCAGAGTCAACATCTTTGCTATGCCTCCTTGCCAGGCAACATCTGGGGGGCACTTTATTTGGTCATTTATAACCTAGAGCTAAAGTTTGATTGGGTTGGGGTGCAGAAGTCAAGTAAGTCAGGAAAGGTAAGAATGACCCATTTCCCCTACACTGTAACCCTGTAGAAAATTCATTCTTTACTCTTTAGTCCAAAAGTAAAAATTTGCAGAAAGCATCCAGTCTGGGGTGCCCCACTGGTTCCTTCTCCTTTCACAAGGAGTCAGTACAGCTGGAGCAGGTCCACTCATTATCATCATCATCATCATCATCATTTCTTTATCACTGAATACCAGCAAAAACTTTCAGAAAAGGATCATAGGTTTATAGCCCTATCTCTTTTCTGTGAAGATGAGTGGTCCCAGGAGACATTCTTCATCAGGGTGTATCCAGGGTTTAGGCCAATCTCATTGCCTTCCAGATTTCTAAGTCATAGCTGAATACAGAAAGCTCTTACAGTAGAAGAGAACCATTATCCTCACTTAGCTGGATTCTTATCTTTCTCAATTGATTATCCTTCTCTAGTAGTTGACGTCTGTAAATAGGACAACATGTTATATCTTCCAGGAAAAAACATCAATTCACTGTGTACAAAACTAATAAGAACTCTGAAGTAAACCAACCGTCTCATATACAATTGGAAAGGAAACCAATCTCACCTTTCCTCAGCAAGGTGAGGGTCACCATTGTGGCACCCTTGGTGTGCTTCCAGAGAGAATAGAGAATTGCCCTGTCTTGTATGAGAGACCACCAGGTCAAACATAAAGAAAAAAGAAACAAAAACTTGTGCTATTGAGCTGAATGCCACCCAAATATACCAAAGAATGAACCCTTAGCTTTCTCAACAGAAAGACAACCGCAAGATGTTTGGCAGTTCATGGGAGAAGTTCTTCCATAAAAACATGACATTTATAATGCCTCATCACTGTCAGAAGTAACACATGGCATGAAAGATGGGTGTCTTTTCCTGTTTTGCTTCAATGGTAGTCGGAACAGAGAGTGCAGGTTGGCCTCTGTCTCTTTAGAACTGCCCTTGCTTTGCCCTCCAAGGCCCACAGCCAGCTAAGCAGTTTTGCCAGAAAGACTCTCCAGGCCCAAGAATGCCCAGGAACCAAGAGAACTAGGTGGCTCCTAAGTTTATTTCCTGTTTTCAGATTCTGGGGCAGAATCCCAGTTTGGCTGTGCTACAGAGGCTGGAAGGTAGGAAAGGTGAGAAATTCTCTAAAATGTTTCCAAGTTTGGGGGTACATGCTTCACCAATAGCTGTTCTGAGGAGCTAGTGGCAGGCAGTGATTTTCCAAGAATTTCCAAATAACTCTGCCAGGTCTAATGGAGGGAGGTACCAGGGATGAAATTATCAGGGAGCAAAATAAAAAAGTGATTTATTGGCTTGCTAGGTGGTTTCAGATTGGAGTAGTAGACAGGCCTGCCTAAAGTATCTTGCTATTGACAAAGATAAATTGGCCAAGGTTGGTGTCAAGTGAAGCCACTAGGGAAGCGCCCTACAAAGCCAACAGGGGAAAACTGTGTTTTCACCTCAGCGGGGTGAAGAAGTTCCAATGTACTAAGGGGAGGAGAAGGATGGACCCAGATTCCCACCCCATGCCCCTATTGAAGGAGTAGGATAAAGGGATGGAGAAGACTTCAGCTTGTTCTGATGTATTTATTGAAGAAGGGAAGAGTAACTATCTATAGTAGATCAAAATAATATAATAATATAATGTAATATAATATGTCAAGAAAGGGAAAGGTCACACTGTTGGAGGTAAAAGGGAAATCAAAATTAAGGGCAGAAGGCCATATGAAAGGAGTAGTGAAGGAGAAAAAGAGAACTGGTGCTTTGGAGGACGTCCCCAGTGTATGTGAGCCTCTTTCTTTAGAAGGAGAGCATGCATAGGAAGAGTCACCCAGGTGATTCACCCACTGCAGGCAGTAGGACAGGCTTGGTGGCAGTGACTGCTCACTGAGGGTTAGAAAGTGACTCTATCAATGTAGGGCACCCAGTCTAGAGGTGCACTGGTCTCCAGGAAATGATGAGAAAGTGACTGTGATCTAACAAAATACTCGCCAGTCTCCTCCAATGATAGATGTGCCCAAGTGTTTCAGTGCCATTGAACGTCAGGAAAGAGTTTAGCATTTGCAGTCCAAACAGCACAACTGTTCTGTGGGATTTAAATGAGCTAGCAAAGAAAGTGTTTAGCATCATGCATCATGCCTAGAACACAGTAGATATACCAACTTACTCATTGCCCCTGTTCGTATCAAGACCAAAAGGACCGGCGGGATGTTTGAAATGATGCCTTCTCCAGGTACTGAGAAGTAAGGAGTATGGGATCATCAGTAGTTTGGTGCAATCATTCATCTTGTGGAAAGTTGGGAATAGTAAACAAAAAAGTAACATCTGAGAAACAGCGGAATATAAGGACAAATGCCTTTCAAAATCCATTTTGTGTTGTTTGTTCTTGATTTCAGACACTAAGGGTCTATCGAGCCTCTGGCTCAGAGCAGTGTTCCTCTCTCTGAGCCACTTCACATCAATTCATACCAAGAAACTCACTTTAGAACAAAGGCAGTGCCATCGTGAACTTACTGCACATACTGTTCCACCCCAAATCTACTGATTTTATAGAGTGAAAACCTCACCACCACTGCAATTGAGGCGATTCTTAACAGTGGCCCTAGAAGACAGGGTGGAATCAGCCCTGTGGATCCCTGAGGTGATAAATAGCTTCATCTTTCTCACACAGAGTGACTGACAGAACCAGAAACTGCTGACCTTGGGGTGGAAGTCCAATATGTAAGTAGGTCACTAGAAATTATATTTTAAAAACAGAATTGCATTCCCAGGATGTGGTGTAAGCCTTTAATCAATGACCATTATCAGGTATTGTGTCTTCAATGTCTAGACTACCCGGTTTGGGGTGGAAGTAAAGTTGGTTCCATTTACCACTCTGCTCAAACCTCAAGGCATTTATATGTAGGGGGTTTCTGCCTCCTTTCCTCATAGAAAGTCTGTTATCAGAAAGTTGAGAGTTTCACCAGGGACATGATGAGAACCTCGTTAAACTTTAAGCAATAGCTAACCCCACCCCCCACCCCATCTCTGCTCTCGCTATGACTTTTATGTTCACATTTGGCACTGGAGAGTCCTCTATAAATGTCTGACAAATGAATAAAAAGAGGCTGTGGAAATCAAGTTCAGTTGATTTAAAGAGAAGACAAAGAAGCTTGATCACTAAGAAGAGAGTAGAGGCATTGCCACTGGTGAAACTGCTTTTCTTTAGCACTTTGCAATCTCCCAATGAATTGGTGTTAATGTTTAGAATCCATTTTCTGGGTATCAACCAGGAGAGGTAGAAGAGGGCTGTTTAATAGATTTAAGGGTGATTTTATATGTATTGTTCATATACATTGTGTCAGGCAGGGTTCTCTTAGAGAAATAAAACCAGGACACTAGTAATTCTCTTTATATAGAGAGAAGGATATATAAGATAAGAAAGAAAAAGTTAACTATCTATAAAACAGTACAAATTGCTCAGTGCAACTCACTTGCATGAGACAGCTAGAAGAACAACAGTCCTTCAAGTCTTGAGGGCCGCTGAGTAGTCCTCTAGAGCAATCCAAGCTATCTGGTCACAGGCAGCAAACAGCAGAGCAGGTCACCAACAGTCAGCCAGATGACAGAGTCCAACAGTCCCCAGCTCAAGAGATGTATATCCCAGGAGCATGGCGAAATAGGGCTTGAAGGAACCTCAACTCACAGCTACACAGTCCACAATTAGGTGTCCCACGGGTAGCTGTCTGGTCTGAAAATCCAAAAGCAAGAGAGCTTGCCAAGCCTTTTCTATCTCTGCCCTTCAACTGATCACATGTGTTCATTGGCCATGTCGTCACAACAGACCTACCTATCGTCTTTCGCCATGTTGGCACCACAGGCTTACCTATAACATACATGTACACATGTATATGTATATGTATATATGTGTATATGTTAGCTGCCCTCTAGCTATGGTCCATTCCATCGTCACCACATGCATCACAGAATGAAACATGGCCTGGTTCTGCATCATCCTCACAATTGTCCCTACGCTCAAGCTCATTGTCGTAGTCACTGTGTCAGTCCATCGCACTGAAGGCCTTCCTCTTTTCTGCTGCCCCTCCACTTTACCAAGCATGATGTCAGGACTGGTCTCCTGACAAGATGTCCAAGGTATGTAAAACAGAGTCTTGCCTCCATTGCCTCTAAGGGGTCATCTGGTCATCCTTCTTCCAAGACAGATTGATTTTGTCCTTTAGCAATCCATAATACTTTCAGTATTCTTTGCCAGCACAATTCAGATGCATCCATTTTTCTTTGACCTTCTTTATTATTCAAATTCCAACTTTCACATGTGGATATGAGGTCACTGAAAATACCATGACTTGGGTCAATTGCACCTTCGTCCTCAAAGTTCTAACATCCTTGCTTTTCAATACTCGAAGGAGGTCTGTGCAGCAGATTCACCTGAGTGAATGCAACATGTTCTAAGATCTCTCAACTGCTGCCTCCATGAACATTGATTGTGGATCCAAACAAGATGAAATCTTTTACCATTTTAACCTTTTCTCTATATAGATCATGATGCTATCTTTTAACTCAGTTGGTTTTCTTTGCATTTCGTCATAATCCATACTGCAGGCTCAAGTCTTTGATCTTTATCAGCAATGCTTCACGTCCTCCTCACTTTCAGCAAGCCAAGTTGTGTCATCTGCAAATCTCAGGTTGTTAATAAGCCTTCCTTCCATCCTGATATTGTATTCTTCTTCATACAAGTCAGCTTCTCTGATGCTTTATTTGCTCAGCCAAGCAGATTGAGTGTGCGTGATGGGAGGATACGACCCAATGGCACACGTTTCCCGATTTTTAAATCTTGAAATATTCCCTTGATCTAACTGCACAAGTGTCTCTGGATCCATGTACTCAGGAGCACCAGGCAGTCTTCAAGAATTCCCATTCTTACCATACAGTGTTCTGAAATTCTCAGTCTTCCCATGCAGTGTTCTGGAAGTGTCCTCAAGGTTATCCATGGATTTGTTTTTATTATCCACACAGTCACATTGCCTTAGTGTAGTCAATAAAACACAAAACGTTTCTGTGGTATTCTTTGTTGTCAGCAAGGTTCATCTGAGATCACCAATGACATCCCTTGTTAGACACTCTCTTCTGAATCCAGTCTGAACCTTTGACAGCTCCCTGTCAGTGTCTTGCTGCAAGTGTTGTTGGATGATCCTAAGCAAAATGATATTTGCATGTGATATCGATGATAACGTTCTATGTCTGAACATTCTGTTGGGTCACCTCTCTTTGGCATGAGTACAAATAGGGATCTCTCCCAGTCAATTAGCCAATTAACTGTTTTCCAAAATCCCTAGCATAGATGAGTAAGTGCTTTCAGTGCTTCATCAGCTTGAGGAAATTTTCTCCATTGGTATTCTGTCAATTCCTGGAGCCTTGTTTTTGGCTAATTCTTTTAGTGCAGCTTGAACTTCTTCCTTCAGCATTATTGATGCTTATCCACATTACCTCCTGAAGTGATGGGATGTTGACCTGTTCTTTTTGGAGTCGTGACTTTATTTATTATTTCCATCTTCTTTGGATGCTTCCCGCATCGTTCAATATTTTGTCCATAGAATCTTTCAACTTGAAGCTTGACTTCTTCTTAGTTTCTTCAGTTTAAGATATGCTGAAAGTGTTCTTTACTTTCTGCACATTTTATTATGATATTTGACTTTGTTCTCTAAAGCTGTCCTTTGACATTTTTCTATTCGGTCTTTGACTTCATCCTTATTTCCATTTGCTTTAGCTACTGTATGATTAAGAGCAAGTTTCAGAGTCTCTTCTGATATCCACTCTGATCTTTTCTTTCTTTCCTGCATCTTCATTCCCTCTTTTGCTCTCTTCATGAAAGATGCTCTTACTCTCCTCCCACAGCTCTTCAGGTCTTCTGTCTTTAGTATCCAATGAGTCAAATCTGCTCTGGAGATGCTCTCAAAATTCAGATGGTATTTGGGTTGTCATGGATTTGTTTTGATTTTTCCCACTTTAATCTTGAGCAATCGATGGCCTGTTGCATAGTCAGCCCTTGGCCTGGGTTGAACTGCTGATGAGTTTCTCCATCATCTCTTACCATAGATGTACTCAACTGGGGTTCTATTGAGTCTATCTGGAGAAGCCCACCTGTAGAGTTACTTCTGGTGCTGTTGAATAAAAGGTATTTAATATGTAGACATCATTGCAAAATTCTATCATACTATCTCCAGCTTAGTTTCTATCATCAAGACCCTATTTTCCAACAGCAGTTCTTTTCTCTTTGTTTTCAACTTTTACATTCCAGTCACCAATGATTATCAATGCATCTTGATTGCATGTTTGATAAACTTCTGATTGAAGTCATTGGTAGACTTCTTCAATTTCTCCATGGTTAGCTTTTGTGGTGGATGCATAAATTTGAATAAAAGTTGGGTTTCCTTGAATGTAAGTAGACATAATCATTTCAAAGAGAGCATTAGCCTTCATGATTGATTTTGTAAGGTGTGTTTTTTTTTACAATAAATGAAACTCATTCCTATCAGTTGTGTTATTCCTGAGTGGTAAATCACACGATTTTCTGATTCAAAATCATGGCCAACACCAGTCCATGTCAGTTCTCTAAAGCCTCAGATAGCAATCTTTATGTGTCCCATTTCATCTTGGCTCATTTCCATTTGTCCTAGATGCATATTTCACACATTCCAAGTTCCAATCATTAGCAGAGTTTTGCAGCTGTTTCTCTTTAACTTCAGTCGTGCCCCATCAGCAAAGGAAGATTCCAAAGCCTCCATTCCCCTCACCCACTCCCCACCCAGCTTTACACCCACCCGTCACCTGACCCTGGTCGACTCCCCTCTAAAAGAGCAACTCCTGCTCAGTCACATTCTGAGGCCCTCAAACTCAAGGGTCCTAGCCCCCAGCATTATCTTTGGTGAGGTTCTTCCATTCATTAGGTCTTCAGTGCTGACAGTGTTTCCAATGAGGCATAAAGTTTTCAGTGCTTCCACCAAAGTAGACAGCTGATTTCTTCTTCATTATTCTGGAAGTTGTTATTATGCTGCTATTCTGGAAGCTCTGCTGAAACCTTTCATGTGGGGTGACCCTACAGGAAAATACCAGTGACATAGCCTTCTGCATAACAGCTAGAAAACACCACAGTACAGCAAACTGACACACAAGTAACAGATATATGTGTGTGTTTGTGTGTACATTCATGTTACATATACATAATGTGCTAACTGTATTATGTATTATATATCATGTGTAAATATTTATACTTTTAATGCATACATTTAAGAGGAATGTTAGTCATTATACAACCTTATGTGACCTTATTTAGAAATAGGATCTTTAAGATGTAACTGATCAGGCTGCATGAGCTCATACTGGAGTAGGGTGGAGGTCCTAAATCAATATATGTCATGTTCTGATTAAAGAAAAGAGTATGGAAAATAAAATATTTTTTAAATAAAGAGAAGAAAATGCAGAGCCCAAGAAACCAAGGAAGGAAGCACTGCTGCCAGCTAAGGAATGAGTCCAGGAGAGAAACCTGAAGTGGTTCTCCCTCAAAGCCTTGGACAAATCAACATAGAAGATGCCTAGACTCAGAACCCAGCCTTCAGAACTGCGAGATAATATGTGTAAGTTCTTATAAGCCACCCAGTTTGTGGTGTTTCATTATGACAATCCTAGGAAACCAATACAGGCTGTGAGTGTGATGCCAGGCTGTGTATGTGATGCCAGGTTATGTGTGTGTGATGTGAGGCTGTGTGTGTGCTCATGTGTATGATGTTAGGGAGCTATTAATCTTCTTAGCACCTCCAAATAAGATCACCAAGCTGTGGTCTGATTGACAGGCCAAACTTCACCCCTTCACCTATAAGTATCAAATTGACAATAGATTTTGTAACTACCACGTTAGATTTGGGGGACATCCTGTGGATGGTTTTAGGGACCTAATCACGGTAATGCCGTATTGCATCAGATCTAATGTAGGTCATGTAAATAATGACACAAGTGGAGTCTCTGAGATCAATATTGGAATAGAGGTATAGACCAAGAGACTATTTGGCTGTTCCTCTGAGAATAGCAAGAAAGATAAAAGGCATCGTTTCCTCCTTACGGGGTTCCCGCAGACCAAAAACCCAAATTTCTCTTTTCTTCTTTCCTGGTTATTCTTGGCATTCACCATACCCATGATAGAATTGGCTGAGTCAAATCACGTTTTAAAAAATCATCTGACACTAAGATGAAACCCCATGAGAAGTTTATGTTAACAAAACCAAATTTCCCATTACGGAAATTTCAAGCAGGTGAGGGGAGATAAATTATGGAACAGTTGACAAGAAAAACAAAGAGGAAACAAAATGTGCCTTACAAAATGAGATCAAGACCACATTTTGTTTGAGCGTTCTCCCTTCTCTGTCTCTACCCTCTATCTCTGCCATCGCTCGCCCAGCACACACTCACACACCTGCATCCTGAGAAGCCTAGGCCCTGCTGTTGCCTGTGCCTAAACTTCCCCCAGCGGACACTCCCAAAACGCCCTGCCCTTCCACTTCCCAGCCATCAGAGCTTCAGTCCCCATCATGGTAAGTTACGGCAGGAGCTTTGTGTTGCAAAGTCACATTGACATGCCCAGGGTTTTGTATTTAAGACAGGTCAGTGAGGTAAGTAAAGATACTCTCCTCTCCCTTTCACCTCTTTCTTCTCTCTAGCATGAAGAGAGAAAGTGAGAAAATAAACAAGGGGAATTGGTTAGAGAACTAAAAGAGTCAAAGGCCCTGAAGAGTCACGGCATGCCATAAAAACTCAGAGGAGAAATAAAGGTTGCATGAAAGAGAGGCCCCTCGCCATCACAGCCACAGACGTGGGAGAACTCTCTGATGAAGAGTCACCAACGGAAGATAAACACCACATGAGGCTACAACAATTGGTCTCTTCGGCAAACATCATTAAAGGTGTATTATGTGTCAGGTACAGAACTAGAATCTGGGCATGGATAGGCCCGACCCTGCCCTCATGAAAGCTACCCTCCAGCAGCAACTGGACTGATCGGCAGCTTGTCCCACACCACTGGGCAGACCAGCCAACCACGTCAGATATAGCATGTCCATCAAAAGCGTGTCCATCCCCTCAGCACTCTCAGAGATGTTGAGAAAGGTCAATGCCAGCCAGAAACAGCCGGCGAAAACAAGATACCCTGGAACACCTACCCAAGAAACTCTGCAAAGGTGCACCTGTTTGCCTTTCTCCACCACCAAGCAGAAGGATGACATCAAAGAGGAGGAGCTATGCGTAAAAACCTTCAAAGCTGTGCTAACACCCCATTTTGAGGAACAGCCCCCTAAGGCTGCCAACGCCCCAGCAGGATTGCAAAGTAATCAGACTAAGGCTAGCAACTTCCCAAGTCTGCCTCAATTGTTAATCTCCCAGACAGTGTGCTTTTAAACTGCCTTAAATCTGCCCATGGTTCTCCAATCAGCCTACACATGTCCTTCTAGTACTATCTGATTGAATATGCAAACAAGGTATACTCTTACCAGGAAGGCATCCCCTGGCCGATCTTCCAGTGAGACAGGCAGGAGACCTGGTGTAATGGAAAAAGCTCAGGTGTGGAGCCAGAGGGACTTTTCTGGTTCCTCCATATCCCACTTCATGCCCTCAGGCAAGTTACTTGGCCATTTTTAAGCTTCAACCACTTTGCTATAAAATACAGACAATAATGCCTGCCCAAATTCGTTTTGGAGAAGATTAAATGCAAATGATAGCTTCGCTGGTTACTGATCCCTCTTCGTCCGTCTTACAAGGGGAAATGATAAATCTTGAACAAAGCAAATTTTACAAAAACAGATACTGGCAAAAGCCCCATGATGAATGAAAACATTTTCTGTAGTTTTCTGTACTTTGTTGCCTTTGGCTGTGTCCTGGGTGGCTATTGATGGAAACAAACAGAACAAAACACGCTGCTGTCCAGTGGGCTCCACTCATGTCAATTCCACATGTCGCAGAGTAGATCTGCACACCAAGGAGCTGTCTTGGCTGTCATCTTTACAGAAACAGCCCATGGACCTTTCTCCTGGGTGGGTTCAAAACTATCAAGTATCGGAGCATGGTATGTCCATGCCACCCAGGGACCTGCCTGGTGCAAAGTGCAGAGAAACCTCTAGAGTCCCCTTAGCAGGCGTCAGACATTTTTCACAAAATGAAAAAAGCCGTCAGGATTATAGCTCCCTGAGGAAGAGCCTAAAAAGCTTGGTGCATTCCTGATTACTTCAAAACGCCTTCACTTCTGTTTTAGAGATAAAGAAGCAAAGCCAGGTAGGGCTTGACTTCTTCTAGGGAACAGATGAGATGGGAATTCAGGTCTGTTGTCGGCATGACTTCCAGGCTGGTCCCCACATTCAACCTTGACTCCCCTGTGTGACCAACCAAGAAATCCCTGCTCTCCTCCTCCACTCACAAGAAGTCACAAAAGCCAGAAGCAAGGGTTGATTCCCATGAAACAAGGACCAGGGGTTTGCTGGACAGGTCTAGGGTGTGTTCTGGACACTACAGACAAGGGACTTACTCTGACATGTGGCTCTAAAGAGAGGTGTCTCCACAAGTCTATTGAATCAGACTTCCAGGGGCCGGGGATTTTTTTGTTGTTGCTTAAAATTCCCTCATGGATTCTAATGTGCAGCCCTCATTAAAAACAACAAAAATCACTGTTCTCTTATAAGTACTTTTCTATATAAAAGAAATTGGATACATGATGGCATAGCTTCAAAGATTCTACAAATAGCCCCAGTGGGAAATAACATGAGAAGCAGTCGTCGCGCAACCTGAACATTTACAAATCAAAGGGCTCAGGTAATAAGTAGTTTAGGATGTTCAAAGATCTAGATTAAAAAAAAAAAACAGTGAAGTGTTTCATTATTTTCTCAGAATTTATTGGCTAGTAGAAGAATATAAAAACTGAAAATGTCTGGACATTTGTCCTGAAAGTAGCCAGCACCTGGATGCAGGTCTGTAATTAGCAGCACAAGGAGAGCTATGAGTAAAAACTACAGTGTGAAAATATGTTTAGGAGAATGTCAGGGGCTTGGGGGGAAGCAAGAAGGAAAAAGCCTTCCTTTAAGGACAAAGAATGCACAAACAACACCAATGTCTTGTATTGGAAAGGCTAACCAAATCAGAGGAACCCAGAAGCCATGCAATTGTTGCAATTTCGGGCCTGAGGTGCAATATCCGTACTGCAGCTTAGGGAGTTTAATTGCTAGCATGCCTCAGATTGGCAAGAAGAACAAATCACATGGGTTGAATGCCAACAAAAGATGATAATGGAAAGGTAAGGGTTGGTGGCAATTCTCCAGCAAAAATGGGGGGGGGGTGCCCGCAGGACCCATCTTTGCTCACTCCAGATGCAATTTTGCGTTCTAATTAGCATTCTAATTAGTTCTCTGATGGGCAAACAAAAGACCTGAGGAAGAAAGCTGATGGAGTCTTACAAAAGGAGAGGTTAAGCAACCCCAAGGAGAGCACTGAATGAGGTGGAGGAGGTCACAAGGTTTAGCCTGTGGACAAAAGCAATGGAATGCTGAAACTGTTCATAAAATGGCAAATGAGCTCATTCATCAGAGCCTTTACCCAGCAGAAGTAAAAGCCCCAGACCACAGCTTTGTCTAAAGGATCCAGAAGCTTGATCCCTGACACAGCACCCTGATGAAGAAATCGGTCTAAGGGGTGGGAGGGAGTCCCTCCCTCCAACGCTTCCCCACCCTCATCCTGAACAGTGTCAGCAGGAACATCATCAATGGCACAATGAGAGTTGATTTCCTTCTAGAAAAAAAAAAAAAAACGCCATGTGGTCCAGCAACTGACATACAATTCTACCACCCTCTACAACCCTTGAGAATTACCAAAATCATAATAGCACCCATACTTCAACAGTGGCCTCATCTAAAAAGAAAAAGTCCAGGAGGGAGGGGAAGGGGAATCTGGGTGGGTGGGTCAAGATGAGAAAGGAATCCTCACTATCAGCATCTTCCCTTAGGTTGATATCAGCCCATCATATGCTGCGTGCCTGCTGAGTCAAGCCTAATATTAGACACATCATTCATATTTCATTTATCTAAATGGGGCACGGTTGTGAGGCAGCGATTACAATTGTGATTGTAATATATATGTATACACACACACATAACTTTGGAGTGGTATTATCTGGATTTTCATGGATCCCTCTCAAGTTTCAAAGGCGAGGCATTTCCCCCTGTAGCACAATCACACAGTGTTCTCTAAATAAGGGTCTTTCTTCATCTCATCCACTTTCTGTCCCACCTCAAGTCTGCCCCCTCAGCCTCTAGATTCAACCCTCCCCTCTTCCACCTGAGAACATCGTCACACCGTGTGAACACACAGACCTTCCACTGTGGCCCAGTCCATCAGCTAGTCTCTCTCTTGTAGACACTCTCACCAACCCAGCAGTACCTGCTCTGGTTCACCCCTATCCTAGGCCCATTGAATCAAGAACCAAGTCAGAGAAATGGAAAAGTGATCGCCCCAATGGCAGCGGGTTGGGGTTTTCTTTGGCATGCCAGAATAGCAAATGTATTCCACATGGAGTGTTTCCCTGCCAAGCACAGCTTCCAACATGAGGAGCCCTTAGACATCCAGAAAGCAGTGGAGCCCCTCCAGTGGGGCAGGGGATCAAAGCAGCCCAGAAGCAGAGACCTAGAGGGCCTGGGTGTCGATCCTGACCCCTTTCTCTGAAATGCATTTCCCCGAGCCTCTGTCTCTTCAGAGTGAACAATCAGATAATGATGGTCCACGGCTGCTAGAGAAAACCCAAAACAGGAGTAAATACAGGGATTCCAGAAATCTAGGAGCACACGCTCAGCCTACAGCTTTCGCTACAGACTTCACAGATTCTCTCTCAGGGTTTATTCACAAGGGACTCGTCCTTGTGTCTCTTGTCTGGTTTTACACAGACACACCTCTGCAGGTGTTCTCGTGAATATTTGCACAGAGTCACGTGGAGAAAGTAGCATGTGGGGCTCAGATGGAGGTTGGGTGGCCGGTAGAAATGGGTCTCTTTGAGGAGACAAGAAAGAAGGTTTGGTGAGGTGAGGATGAGGGCAAAACAATCATAAAATTTTATTCCAAAAGGTCCAAGCTGATCATTTCCAGCAATAACAAATGCTCCTCGCTGACTTTAGATCAAGCTTTTATGATCTGAAATTGAGATGCTGTTGGGAGGTTGGAAAATTAGATATGAGCACAGGGCTCATGAACCCTAGCAAGAAGAAGGAGAAGGGGAGAAGTAGATTAACAAATCCAAATGAGTTTACGGGCCCCTCTTCTTGCCCCATCAAATCCCCTGTGTCTGGGATATCCACTACAAGGTAGACCTAGAGAGAACACAGCTGCTGCCCCAAAGAAGAAGGGACTGCACAACAGTCCTGCTTATTTCCTCAGGAGGGTGAGTCCCCCCTCCCCCCACAACCTCCAATTCGAGAAATCAAATAGCAAAGATCCCTTAAAAATAGCATCCCTTAAGAATAGCTACTGTCGCGGCCCCACCCCCAACAAGGATCAGCCTTGGCGACCATCTTGGATTGTTATACATTCTCAAGTGTCTAGATAGGAGCCCTGGTGGTATGTATAGAGGTAATGCATTGGACAGCGATCCACATGGCCGAGATAGCCCAATCACCAACAGCTACCAAAGTTTGAGCTTTCTAATGCCATCAACCAGTTACCGTCTTGAAACCCCACAGGCTTCCCACAGCTTGACTCAAGGGCAGCAAGTGGGAAGTTTTATAGGGTCTAGAACACTGTCAGGAACATCCGCCACCACCATTGTAGGACTGTAGTACTGTACCAGTTATGGGATTTTGTAAATATACCTGTGTCCCTTTTTTGTATTATTTCAGTAAAAAAATAATAATAAATTTAAATAAAAAGAGTAGTGAGGATCTATGGATGGGCATGGGCATGCGTGTATGCGTGTGTGTGTGTGTATGTGTGTGTGTGTATCTTGGGGGTGAATCGGTGCTTGTGACATTCTCAGCTCTGATGGAGCTGGAATGTGGACAGGCTACTGCCACCTGAAGGCCCTGCCCTGAGCCTCTGCCTCTCCCTGGGTCCAACCAGCAGCCCATCTAGTGCTGGGTGGGCCTGGGGAACTCACCCTCCTGAGGAAATAAGCAGGACTGTCGTGTAGTCTCTTCTCCTTTGGGGCAGCAGCTGTGTTCTCTCTAGGTCTACTTTGTGGTGGCTATCCCAGACCCAGGGGAGTTGATGAGAGCAAGAAGAAGGGCCTGCAAACTCAAGTCAATTCCAACTCATGGAAAGGCCGTGTGTGTAAGAGGATAACAGTGCTCCTTCGGTTTTCAAGGGCTGGTTTGGGGAAGGAGCTCACCGGGCCTTTGGAAGCACCTCCAAGTGGATTTGAGCCTCCAACTTGTGTTAGCCAGTCATACTTAACTAGGGGTTCTCTCTGCATCATAGAGTGTTCTTTTTAAAGTAAAGTGATGGAACAATACATGGATGGAACATGGATGAAGCCACTGGTGACTCCCCTCTGACCACAGCCAAGGGAAGTGATAACCTGACTATCATACAAAGCGCTTTGGAAAGTGGATTATTGCAGAAGTGGTTAGGTTAAACTTTAATGTCTTAGCTTTTGATTCTCCCTTTGACTCATTCTAAATTTTGTCTTCTTTTGTAATACTTACTGATTGAGGTTTTTATGTTTCACTTTGTTGTTATTAGGTTTTGTTGTTCTGTATGTTTTTCTGTATGTGACATTCAGGGTAGGTAAGCCTACCTTATTTTTTGGACCATAAGACACACCTGATCATAAGATGCACCCAGTTTTGAGAGCAGGAAACAAGAAAAAATATTCTGAAACAAATAGTACCAGTATACTAAAATATTTATTAAAATAAAGCAAAATATGGTCATCTTTAACAGCATAAACTCAACAGTGGTGTCAAGAACCATCATCACTTTCATGAACAAATGAGGGAAAGGGGGCACTATGCCAATCTTGTGACCTGACTGACACAGAGACTCCAGGAGGCGGGACTTCCCCTGAACACACAGCAATCCACAACATGCAAACAGCAGCAGCAATCAGCAGGTGCCTGGGATCCTAAACAAATATTCTAGGGTACCACATCTTCAGACCATAAGACGCACCTCATCCCTCCCCCCACTTTGGGGGGAAAGTGCATCTTATGGTCCCTTGAAAATGGTATATAGACAGTAACTGGACTGATGGTTCTTTGGGTATGGCAGGGAGGTTGAGTGTGTTGGGGAAGGGGAAGAGAAGGGGAAGTTAATAAGGAAAATGATCCCAAACTGGTTGAGGTAGTGAGTGTCCAACTCTTCTTAATATCAGTGAACTATTGAACTGTCTGATATGTGAATTATATTCTAGTAGAACTATTTAAAAAGAAAAAAATCAGCAGAATGAATAAGTGGGGGAGAGACTGTAGAGGGGTAACTTTGTCCCTACAGACATGCATGAGCTAACAGAGGGGACAGCATTCTGCTGAGACATACAATAATGAGAGCCCTCCCAGGATAGATAGATAGATAGATAGATAGATAGATAGATAGATAGATAGATAGATAGATAGATAGATAGATAGATGATAGATAGATAGATATAGAACCATCTAGGCTCTAGCCCAGTGTGGGAAAGAATGTCCCAAGGCTCTTGTTAAAAATGCAGGTACTGGGGTCTCCATTCTGGAAAGTCAGCACCATCTGAGCCCTGCAAGCAGATACTCATGGTCTGAAGAAAAAGGACTCCTAAGTCCGCTCTTCAGCGACCAAGTCCCAGCTCAACTAGAAGAGGAGTTGCTGGTAGAGCGGGATGTTAAGGGATGTTAAGTAGCAGTATCTGCCCCACTTCAATTCCTGTCCCATGAAATAAGAGACTTTCACGTAAAATTATGTCTCTTTTAGTGAGAAAATCTCTGGGAAATGTAGTGGGTTTTTTTTTTCACTTTGTTTTAGAAAGAAAAACAGGGTCAATTCCTCCATTCTTTATAAAATAGGAGTAAATTAAGAGCTTGGTGTAATGCAAATGATAAAATGTTCATGTCACGTTATCACGGGATAAACTCAATGGTGGATTTTCAGGAGGAACAAATGAAGAAGCGGTATGCCTCTGAGTAACCTGGACCAAGGGAGAAGGGAATCTTTCACTGTAGGAGTGTTCCATCAGAAAATGTATGATCTTGGGAGGGTTCATGTCTGAAATACCCAGAGCTTAGGTTTCAGAAAAGGACCCCTCCCTGGACCAGGAGAGTACAATGTTTCACCAGGTGTGTGGAAGTTAGAGAAACTGAACCCATGAGTAAGGAGGAACCGGCCAGCTTAGCTAGCAACTTTAATCCAATGAAGTGAAATATAACCTCACACTGTATCCAGGCAAAGACCTGCGAGACAATGGGAAGCCCTCCACCTGCTGAGAGGAATGCTGTCTGTCAGCTTACAGCCACTTCTGCTCCCGCAATCTGTCACTTTACCTCTTTCTACACTAGAAAGAGTTCCAGTTCTGCCAGAGTTTGGCTGAGTGCTTGCTGTGACCCTCAGAACTGTGCTGACATGGCCACTTCTGCCTCCCATACATGCACATCATGAAATACTGCCCATCACTAAAGAGTAAGAATGAAACAGAAACATCTTGTGACATGGGTGTATTTGGAGGACATTATGCTGAGTGAAGTTAGTTAATTGTAAAAGGATAACTATTGTATAAGGTCACTGCTATGAGGAAAAAATTAAGAAAAGGTGCTCATAACATAAGAAACAGACCTTAATGGTTACCAAAGGGTGGGAAGAGGGAAAGGGGGGAAAGGCAGGGGAAATAATTGGCTAACAGAGCAGAGGCTCACACATGTATTTGCCTCCTACCCCCTTTTTAGGAAAAAAAAAACTACTCAGTGACACTCCACACCTCCCAATTAAAAACCTTTGTGCTATAGCTTAATCCACAAGTGGATCACAGGTAACATCATGATCAATGGCAAACAGGTTGGCGTTGTCAAGGATCCCACTGTTGCTGCTTAAAGAAGCAATAGTCAAGTGTTGCATTAGCTAAATCTGCTGCACAAGACCTCCTCATGATATTGAAAAGCAAGGTTACTTTGAGGATTGAGGTATGCCGGACCCCAACAGCGGTATTTTCCATTGTCACATGTGCATGTGAAAGCTGACAATTGGATAAAGAAGGCTGAAGAAAAGGCACTGTTCTTGAATTGTGGTGGTGGGGAAGAGTATTAAAAGTACCATAGACTCCTAAAAAGACAAACTGATCTGTCTGGGAAGACGTATGGCTAAAGGGCTCCTTATAGGCAAGCATAGGGAAACTTCATCTTACATAATTTGGACATGGTGTCATTTGAAACCAGTCCCTGGAAAAGGACATCATGTTTGATAAAATAGAGGGCCAGTGAAAAGGAGGGAAGCCCTCCACAAGATGGGTTGACACAATAACTGAAACAAGACTCAAGCATAGGAACAATGGTGATGATGGCAAAGGACGGGGCAGTGTTTGAGTCTGTTATGCAGAAGGTGACTGTGGCAGTTACATAATCTCCTGTCAACTTGAGTGAAGGGGGGAAGTCTAGCTTGTCAATCAGATCACAGCCAATGAGGGCTCTGTGTGGACATGGCCTTCTCCTGGGGATTCTAGGAGCTCCTATTTCCCTCCCTGGAAGTGGGACACACTCTCTGTCTTCCCTTTCATACTGTTGAGACACTCAGAAAGCTGGAGGAGACATGTAGAGACCCGCACGAGTGATGAGATGCTTCCCCTGCCACTGAATCCACAAGACCTTCTACCACTGGCCTGTGATCTTCCTGCATTCGGAACATTGCAAGTGCTGTGTGAGTCAAATTTGTAGACTTGTATTAGATATTTAGGCTAATATCAGACTTATGGACTTGATCTGGACTGGGCTTAGATGTTTTTCCTCAATATAAAATTGCTCTTTTATATAAAGCTCTTTGTTATACACATACAAATGTCTATGAATTTGTTTCTCTAGTCAACCTGGACTAACACAATTTCTATGGGTCAGAAACACCTCAATGGCACATAACAACAACATCATGATAAGCAGGGGTGGTTTTTTAATGGAAATAAAATTCATTGTTTAGAGATCACAACATATTCTTTTAAAATGACAGTTTAATAAATGATCAGAAATGCTCCCACTCATTAGCCATCAGAGAAATGCAGATCAAAACAACCATGAGATATCATCTAACACCCTTGAGGCTAGCCCAGATCAGAAAATCGGAGTGCAACAAATGTTGGAGGGGATGTGGTGAAATAGGGACACTTCTACATTGTTGGTGGTCATGTAGATATATACAGGCACTATGGAAAGCAGTCTGGTGATACTTAAGGAAAATGGAAGTTGAGCTACCCTATGATCTAGCTATCCCACTATTGGGTATATACCCAGAAGAGGCAAGAAATAAACCACAGCCAGTGGTATGCACGCCAGTGTTTATAGCAGCACAATTCACAATTGCAAAGAGTTGGAAGCAACCTAAATTTCCATCAGTAAATGAATGGATCAACAAACTCTGGCACATACACACAATGGAGTACTATGCCTCACTCAAAAGCTCAGACGAGCACATGAAACACATCTCTGCATGGGAAGAACTGGAGGAAATTATGCTAAGCGAAGTCAGTCAATCACAAAAGGAAAAGTACGGCAT
>PVJH01010107.1:0-75359 GCA_004026705.1 Nesogale talazaci | reverse complement strand
TGCTCCTGAGAGCCGCTGCTGTATTTGAACCACAGTCCCGCACTCAGTCACTTATGCCACCGGGGCTCAGCCCTCTCCTACCTATTTTAATACCTGTGTTAGTATGGGTAGACTAGAGAAACAAATTCATAGACATGCATATGGATATAAGGGTAAGGTTTGTATACAAGAGGAATGGAACATTGAGAAAGCATCCCAATCCATTCCAGTTCAAAGTCACAAGTCCCATATTAGTCCATTTGCCCAACACCAGTCCAGAAAGTCTCCTTGGAGTCACAGGTTAGTGGATGCAGAATCCTGGTGCTGGCAGGGGTCTCCCCATGGCTCCTCGCTTCCAGGGCTCAGGGTCCATCAACAGCATCCAGTGGTGGTAGAAGCAACTCAGTGCTGCCAGGGGTCTCCACGTAGCTTCTCCAGCTTCAGAGGTCTGGCTCTATCAGGGTAAAGCCGTGTAGCTTCTCCTCTGGCTCCTCCAGTTCTCGGACACTGCTGCCATCTTGTCTTGTTTGTAGTTCATTATCTTGGAGACTGACTCCTAACAACTAGGTGGGATGGCCTCTCATGTCCATGAGGGAAATTTCGTGAGATTTCCCAGAAGTCTCAGGAGAAAGCCATGCCCACACGGAGGCCTCATTGGCTACTCAATGACTTTCTTCAGATTAATAGGCCAGGCTCCACCACTACATCTCTATCATGAAATTAACATATCAAAATACATGGCCACCACATACCCTTTTTTACATTTAAGAGAAAAAAGCCAAGGTGTAAAAATTGGTGATAACTTAGCTTGTCAGTTTTGCTACATTTAGCACAGTTCTTAGCTCCTGTTTGACACCTAAGATTGCATCTGATTGGCTGTTATGTGTATCAGTTAACTGATGGAACTTATGATAGGCATACATCTATTGTTTTTAATGCCATTCAATCTACCCACACTACATTTGTGATTGTCTGTTAGATTGAGATCAATATATTGAACATCCCTGGAGTAGACCCTTTTCAGTTGTTATCATTTTTTCCAGTCTGTAGACCATCTTTCTTTATTTTTATTTTTTGTAGGTTATTTAACCAGTGTTTTTAGTAAAGTCTTTTTTTTTTTTTAGTTTTTAGTTTTTTGGGCATCACTGCTCTCCGGTGGTGGGAGTAGGAGGCCCAGCCCCACTGCTGGAATTGAACCTCCGTCGCAGTGGGCCGCAGTCCCGCGCACAACCACTACGCCACCGGGGCTCAGCCCTACTAAAGTCTTTTTATGAGCATATTATTTGATATATAAAGTGTTCCAGTTATCTAGTATATCTTTAGATGTTCATACATATTAGTTTTGTTTGCTAGTTTAATTACACCAAAGATTAGGGCCCTACATTAGTTTCTATGTTGTCATATAGAAACCCTAACGTTTTATATCTAACCATATATCTTTTATTTATTTTGAGTAAGTTTATCTGTGTGTGTGTTTGTGTGTGTATGAATATGGATCCTGTTTCATCTTTCAGCAAGTAGATTTCCAGTATTGCCATTATAATTTTTTTAAATGTTATCTTTTCTCCATTGAATGGAGGTCAGCCCTTTGTTGAAGATCACTGGTTCAGTGGTGGATAAATTTACTTCTGGGTCCTCAATTCTGTTATACTGATCTCTGTTTGTGTTTTTGTACTGGAACCACTCTTTGGGGTCTCTGGTATTCCTCCCACCCCACCCCCAGAGAAAGATGAAGCTTTCTTCTCCCATGAACATTGCAGTCTTTGAAATCCACAGGGCCAGTTTTACTCTGCCCTTTAGGTACACTAAGAGCCAAAAAAACCCTCAATGGCCATAACTATTTTGGGGTGGGAGGGCGGGGGAGGTATCATTTCCACGTAATGTTGGATATTAGGAGGAACAGAGCAAGATTTCAAAGTTAGCAGATATTCCCATTTTCTTTACCAGCTACTAACCTACTAAACAGAAAAGAAAAAAAAAACAGCACTGTTGAGGTCTCAGAACTATGAATCGCACTTGAGATGTTGGAGAGTTAAAGTGAGATCAAAAGTCTGAGAATAGTAGTAGGGATGATTTAAAGGTTGGGTTAACCCACATACTAATAACAGAAGTGAATAGTGCAGCTATTTCAGAATGAGGTTGGGAAGCACCCCACATAGAGAACATAGAAAGAGAAATAATCTGAGGAAGTGGTATACCAATATTTTCAGATGGAACAAACTGGCTGGTGGAGCTTTGGGGATGCAAAATAGGGAGGGTGGCACTGTAAGACACTGCTATAGAACCCCCCTGAAGCCTGAGATGGATGGGAAACAGGATTAGGAAGAAGTGCTCAGCAATGGGGGAGGGGACCGCTTCTGATGGATGGAACACCCAGAACCAAATGGTTCACTTCTGGCCCACCATGAGGTGATGTGGAAGAGGAAGACGTTCAGGGCCAACTGTGAGGGGAAGGCATTGAGAGTTCCTTCCACCACAGGAACAGGTAGCCCCGTCACTTTTGGTAGGGTCTGTGATGTGTTAGATCTACCCCCTCTTATGCATGCTTATTGAATTCCAGGACTTGTGAAGTAACAATCATTTTATAAAAGCCTAAGGATACGTGTACTATCTTCTGTTTTTCAAGAGAAAATGCAAAGTCCCCTGCTGTGGGCTGATTATAAGTGTGGGGCCCTGTGGGAGCAGTGTGGCTTCTGCATGCTGTTGCCAGCCTTCTGAATCTTCGAGAGATAGGCTTCACCTCTTTCTCTCCGGATGGAGCAGCTGGTTTCACCGGGCACTTTTGGTTGGCATCCGGCCACTCAGACACTGCCTCAGGGCAGGCAATCAGACACGTATTCACAAAAAGCAGATTATGAACTTTATAGTATCATACAGACCGAACAAGGATGAGGAAAGGCTACAACAGTGGCACACACTTTCAGGATTTGAACCATGTCATACCACTTTTCTTCTTTGATTGATTGCAGTTTAGGCTCTGAACACAATTCACATGTACACAATTGAGGGTTCTGGAATTCTTTTACTTCACATAGTTGCCTATCCTTTGTTAGTATTCACATAGCCAATGCCTTTGTTTAGTCAATAAAACAGAGGTACATTGTTTCTGGAATTTTCTGCTTTTAGTTATGATTCATCAAATATCAAAAATACCATGGCTTATTCCAAGTCCTCTTATGATTACATTTTGAATTTCAGGAGATTCCCTGTCAGAGCATTGTTGTAGTCATTTTAGAATTATTTTCAGCAAGTTTTCATACATGAGGGCTAAGACGTTAAATAACGCCTGCATTGTATTTGATCACCACTCTGGACATGAATATGGATCTCTTCCAATCAAATTGTGCAGGTAGGTATCATCCCAATGTAGTATCATGTATGCTTTCCAGCATTGCATTGGTTTATTAAAGCAGCTTAATGGCCTCCATTAACTCCTGGAAATTGCAACTAAGAAAACAATCAAACAAAGTATGTGAGGGATGGCTCAAAGAAATAGGCAATAAGACTATGTTAGAATGGAAAGCAAATTCCTTGTTAGCTGTCACCATTTTTAAATGTGATTTTGTGAGATAGTGAATAAACTTTGTCTCATAAGATGAATAAGATATCTTTAACTGAAAATTAAGCTATAATATAATAATAATTAAGTTCAGAATTGCTTCAATAATAATTCTATGGACACTTATGGAAACTATGAAAAGTAGAGATAAGTATAAGGAGGAAAATATCTCAATGTTATAACTGTGAGATAGAACAAAGCAGGATTGTTATGGTTTAAAGCAGGGTCCTCAAACTATGGCCCATGGTCCGCATGGTCCACATGCAGCCCCCGTGGTCCATTGCGGCCAGGTGTTTTTGCCATCCTATTTAGCAGCTGACTCATCCTGGGCACACAGTGAACTTTTTCATAGTTTTTTTTTTTAACTATAGCCTGGCCCTACAATGATCTGACGGACTGTGACTTGATCCCCTGTTTAAAAAGTTTGAGGGCTCCTGACACTTTAAAGGATGAGGCTGGCTGAAAAGGACATGATTAAATGGAAAATGTAATAGGTGCACAACTTCTTAACATAGGAGTAGTAATTTTACAATTTAATTTTCAGAGGCATTCAAACTCCAAGAACAGTGAAACTGTATATAGTCCTCAAAAGTGGACTGTAATGCCATAATAACATTTTGAACTCTGTTATTTAAGGAAGTAGTTGGGATAAAATCAGAGGGAGCACCAACAGAAGACTTTTTAAAATTAAATAAGGATTAGTGGTAATGATGATGATAGACATGAGTGCAATGTTTTATTGTCAGTGCCATCAAGTAAGCTTCAACTCATGGTGACTCAATATACAACAAAATGAAGCACTGCCCATGCCTGCCTCCCCTTCTAAACCAGTGGTTTCCCACCTTTCTAATGCTCTGATCCTTTAATACAGATCCTCATGGTGTCCTGACACCCATCTATACAATTATTTTCTTGCTACTATATAACTCTAATTTTGCTACTAGTTTGAATTAGGCGACCCCTGTGAAAGGGTCATTTGACCCCCAAAGGGGTTTCGATTCCCTGGTTGAAAACCACTGCTCTTAAGACTTATTCTAGAGTCATTGAAGCCACCTTGTTAATGGTTGTCTTCTTTTTCATGATCCTCTACTTTATAAAGACTTCTAAGGAGCAGGTCCCCTTAGATGCTGTTTCTAAAATCCATGAGATGAAGTCTTGTCATCTTCCTTTCTATTGAACGTTCAAGACAATCTGTTTGTTCTCTTGGCAGTTTATGACACTTTTAGTATTCTTCCCCAACCCCATAATTCAAATTTGTCATTCATTTGTTTTTGGTCTTCCTTATTAATTGCCTAGCTTTCCCATGTATGTGAGGCAATTGAAAAAATCATAACTGCACCTCAGTTCTCAGAGTGAAATTAATGCTCTCATTTGCAGAGGTCTTGTGAAGCAGATTTGCTGATACAATGTCAGTTCGATTTCTTGAGTGCAGCTTCCATGAGTGCTGCTTGTGGATCCAAACAAGATGGAACCCTTGACTTCAATCTTTTGACCATGCCAACTGCAATCTTTTCACCATTTAGCATGATACTTCCTGCTGGCCTACTTGGGAGGATTTTTGTTTCCTTTATATTGAGTGGTAATTCATACCAAAGATTAGATAGCCTTTGGTATGGATCAGTAAGCACATCAAGTTGTCTTGGCTTTTGACAAATAAGCTCATGTTATTTGCATATTTTAGGTGGTTAATTAATATTTCTCTATCCCTGACATCAAATTCTTCTTCTTATAGTTCAAGCTATTGGAATACTTGTTCAGCATAGAGTTTGAACAAGAATGTGTAAACATGCAACCCTGATATGTGTCTATGCTGACTTTAAACTATGCATGATTCCCTTATTCTGTTCAAATGACTGCCTCTTATCTATGTTCCGATTGGGCATGAGCACAATGAACTTTCTTGAAATCTCATTGCTATCCAAATGCTTTTGCATAGTCAATAAAATACAAGTTAACTTCTCTCTGATATTCTCTACCTCTGGGAAAGATACATCTTATGTTAACAACAATGTCCCTTATTTCATATTCTCTTCTGAATCCATCTTAGATTTCTCACAGCTCCCTCTCATTGTACTATTATTGCATTAATTTTTAAAAACTCCTTTAAGCAAAACTATTTGTATGTGGTATTAATGGCATTGTTCAAACATATCCATAAAAGTAAAGCCATCTTTCTATAGAATGAACACAAATATGGGTCTCTTCCAGTCAGCTCACCAGGTAGCTAGCTTCCAAACTTCTTAGTGTAGACTAGTGAATGCTTCCAGTATGGAATCATTGTTTTTCCTATTCTTCTGCTCAAAATGAATGTCAGTAAAGATACTTATTTCAAGTAGAAGAGTGAGTTTTACAAGTCTAAATTGGACTCAAACAGAGATTTAGGTAAGTTCGTTTTCTTTAGCAGTTATGAGTCAAATACATGACACAATAAAAGCGAAGGCATATTTTGCAGAAAGTAGTGAGTGAATGATTCACTGGGATACAGTTGTGACACAATATGTTAAGTGGCAATGTTTTCTTTGTGATCGATATACTCCAGGGTTGAATTCCTAAGTAGAAGACAAGACTATAAAGAAGAACCACCAGAACATAGAATTATAAATAATGTGATGTCAGTGACCAAGAAAACTTCATAAATCGCATGCAGTTTGAAATTTCAAATAACTGAAAATTAGAATTTATATTAACTCAAACATTTTATAAAATCAATTGTAGAAGTAAGTTTTAGTTTAGACATATATTGATAATTCAGATATGTTTGTTATTTATGACTTACCAAGGTACAAAGGAATAGAGCCAGTGTAATTAACTGCTGGTAGAGTCAAAGCTCAGAAAGGCAAATTCAGAGAAAAGGCTAAAGGGCAGGACAGATAAGAAGGGCCTTTGCAATTAATATTCAGTTGGTGTACAGCCACACTTTACTGACTTTCTTTCATTTATTACTTAAGACATATCGAATACAAACAGAAATTAATTAATTTAAAAATGTACTGTCCCAATTTGTATAGAGGTTTATTTATGGAGAAAATATTGACTTAATGGTGGGATCAATCATGTTACCTTGGGGTAAAATAGGTGTATCTGCAGGTCCATAATATAGAGAACAATGAAAAATAACCATGACCATTTCAAATAAATTCTTGTGAACATTTTAGTTTGAATTACTTAAAAAATAGTTTATTAAGATATTAGAGGACTTCAAAAAGTTTGTGAAAAAATGAATTTGAAAGACAACGAATTTTTATGGAGTTTGATGTACTTACATATTCAGGATATATACAGTTTGCAAGAATTCAGGTCATTCTTTTTTATATGATTGAAAAATGTGGTGAAGAATATTGTATTGATAAACATTTTTAAGATTTTTCCCTACTTTAAGATAAATAATACAAGTTTTAACATGCCCTCTAGAGGCAAGCAGAGCCTCGTGTCTATTTTTTTCCCTTCTCTAGTTTTATTTTCCAACATTTCTCACCCCTACTTTTTGAATGGTATTGACTTTGTTTTTCCTTTCTTCCTTCATGGTGATATGTTGCTTCTCAGTAAATGACATTCCCTTTGCCTGAATCTTTTGGGATAGAAGAGTCAATCCTATCCTTCAAAACAACTTAAAAATTACTCAAGAGCCATACAGATATTTTTTCAGACAAATTAAATCACCATTATCTGAAACGCTTTACTTAAAAAATTACTTCACAGTCACATGTACATACTGAATGAGCTGTATATGGCTCTCCACTGTCAGTTTAGACCCCTGCCCTAGATGATCTCCTTACTCTCTCATCATATATGCCTCAGTGTGTGGAAAACCTTATGCCAATTTCCATTTAAAGAAATCCTTCCTTCAGACCTCTTGCCCTGTTTATGACACTTCTTTAAATATGTACTTTAAATGATTCCTATCTCGCCACAGATTATAAATTCAAAGACTGAAAGTTGTAGTTTTCATGCAGGATTTTATTCTTATTGCCTAATACAATGCCTGGCAGATACAAGGTATTTAATATTTTTGGATGAAATTAATAAAATTAAATACCTACTTTTGTATCCTTGTGTATTTAATGGACAAATGGAAGTCATTGTAAATCAGAGATATTGTTGCTTTTTAAAATGGTAGTTGCAACTTCCATTTGAAGGTGTGCTTTGATGTGTAATCTTTGAGAAAAGAACTGCTACTTGTTCCACTAATAAAATTATCATTATCTTGCCAGAACTTGTTACTTGAATTCAAAGAACATCCGCATACACTGTCACACAGATTCTCACTTTGTTGTCAATAATATCTAGTTTATGACAACTTACAATCACCAGTCATGCATTGAAATAAATGTGACATGGGATTAGAAGCCCCTTGTGTCATAGATCTTTTCTTTCAATTTGGCTCACAGTATGTATTAAAACAATTACATGACAAATGAGTGCATTTAATGAATAAATTAATGCACAAAACCATGGATATCTATGATTGATGTATATGTAGTCTCAGAGATATTTGAGAGTTCCATACATATTTGGATACTTGAAATTTGTGCCAGTAGGATTAATTTGTTTCTGATAAGATGATGAATAGTGTTATTTAGTAAGTAGTGAAGGATTTTAACCAAAGCATTGCACTTTTGGAGATTGCAATCAAGTTGCTGATGAAGCCCAAGAAAAGAACCAGGCAGGCTATCATTACATTAAAAATGCTGAGCAGTTAGAAGTGCATCCTTATTTCACAAAAGCATGTCATCTTTGTTCACTGAGAGGCACACAGTAATGGAAGCATTGGAGACAAATGTGATAATCCATGAGAGACAGGGCATTTTTGGTTTCTTTGGCAGGAAAAATTCAAGTGAGGTTTTGGTTAATTGTTTGAGAGTATTAAAGGTCTTTAAAAACCTTTCAACAGGAATGCTGTAATTGCATGCATGAGACAATAGAAACTCATTGTTGATAGTGATGCATGACTATGTAATGTAAGTAGTCTAATCCAATCCAGGTGCTTCTATGGATAATTTGAAAGACAAGTACTATAACTTTTAATAATTAACAAATAAATGAATCCACAGCCAAAATAAGCTATAGTCAATCTTCATTCTGTAAGATTTTACTACTGATTGCTGATTCTGAGACTAAGTTAGAGTTGAATTTGCTCAGCTATTTGGAATTTCCTTTTTCAGCCTAACTTCATAATTTATGCCACCAAGTTACATTTTCTGTGAAATAAAAGGTTATCTATTTAATCCCAAGCTTTTTTTCTTTTTCTTTCCTTTTTAATAATTTTATTGGGGGCTCTTACAGCTACTACAATATTCAGTACATCATTTGTATCAAGCACATTTGCACACATGTTGCCACACACATTTCCAAACATTTTCCACTTGAACCCTTGGTATAAGCTCCTCTTAAAAAAAAAAACAACAAACTAGCCTTTCCCCTTCCCCCACTTTTTTAATGAATCATTTTATTGGGGGCCCATACAACTCTCATCACAATCCCTAACAACATCAGTTGTATGCAGGCCACTTTTACACACCCATTGCCATCATCACTCTCAAAACATTCTCCCTCCCTCCAGGCCCCCATTATCAGCTCCCTATGTTACCCTTCCTCCCCCCCTTCCCCTTGAACCCTTAGTAATTTACAAATTATTTTTTCCATCCTGTACACTGTAAAATGTGTCCCAACACTCGCTTCCATGTTGTCCGTGTCCCAGAGTGGAAGCTACGTGTATATGCCTGAAGTTGGTTCACCCTTTCTATTCCTCCATCCCTCCACCCTCCTGGTATTACCACTCCTATTACTAGTCTTGATGGATCAGCTATCCTAAGTTTCCCATGTTTCCAACTTCACTGTACATCTCCTGGTCTAGCTGGATTTATGTGGTAGAATTGGGGTCATGATAGTGGGTGGGAGGCAGCATGGGAACTATAGGAAGGTTGCATATTTCATAGCTCCTACCCTGTATCTTAACTGGCTCATCTCCTCCTTGTAACCCCTCTGCAAAAGGATGTCACCTCACCTATTGATGGGCTTTGGGTTCCCAATCTGTACTCTTCCTCATTAATAATAATATAATTTTAGCTCATTGATGCCTGACACTGGATCCCTTCACCACCTCATGATCACGCAGGCTGGTGTGCTTCTTCCATGCGGGCTTTGTTGCTTCTGAGCTAGATGGCCGCTTGTTTACTTTCAAGCCTTTAAGTCCCCAGATGCTCCATCTTTTGATAGCCAGGCACCATGAGCTTTCTTCGCCACCTTTGCTTATGCACACGTTTGTCTTCAGTGATCATGTTGGAAAGGTGAGCATCTTGGAATGCCAATTTAATAGAACAAAGTGTTCTTGAACCGAGGAGATACTTGAGTGGAGGTCCAATGCCCATCTGTTGACCTACTACTAACCCTATAAGTATACACATTAATCTCTTTCCCCATCCTCACTTATAAATATATGCCCCTATGTACATACCTGTATTTGAACCTCTATAAACATTCGTTATCCCCCAGTTGCTTCCTCTATTTCCATTTGCTTCCCTCTTGTCCCACTATAATGCTCACTCTCCATTTGTGTCAGCCACCTCTCTAGCAGAGGAAATTACCTTGGAGGCCAGCACTGAAGCTGAAGCTTGGGGAGTGAGATATGCCTTACCAGAGCATATGAGAGCAAATGAAAGGGGAGGAAGAGAGAATGACATGCATCCTGGCCCATCGAATCTTCAGGACAACAATCCCACTCAGAACAGCTAATGCACAAAGAGGACTGCACGGCCAGCCCCATTATGAAATATGGCTACCCTTGCTGACCCAAGGCCTATCAGGGTCAGGGAGAAGAAGCGGGGTCAAAATTATACCCTGTGGGACATAACCACACTAATGAAAAGCACTGAGAGTGTGCAACAGGGCATAGAGTCACAGATGGAGTGACAAGGATATATTTTGGGGCCAGGGTATTGGCACCCCATCCGACTGAACCCGGGGTCACTCTAGGATGTCAACTACAGACCTTGAACTTTATACAGGTTTTTATGTTGCTATTATTTTTATTATTCTGTTACATATTATATAGTACATTGAGGGGGTTTCTTGCTGTTGTTATTCATTTTTTTATTTGCGTAAGTTGCTCCATTTTAGGAGACCTTTCCTGTACATATTGCTACCCCTACAGGTCTATCTAGACATGATAGACTGGACAAAGAGGTTGGAGGCGAACATGACAGGACTGATGGTTCCAGGGTAGGGGGACATTTAAGAAGGGGAGGAGGGGGAAAGGTGGTGATGTTGACCATCCCAGGAAAAAGGGAATAACAATTGATACAAATGCAGGGACAAGGTGGGTGAGAGAGGCCAATAGGGATTGATTAATACTAATGTAACAGAGAAAAAATACTGAGATCCCAAGCTTTTAAAGGCTAGAAAATCATATGCTTGTTTTGCAATCGTGTTGAATAAATATGCAACATTTCTTTCCCTGTAAAGTGGCATTATCAGATGACATCAGAAATTACTTAATTCTAGAGGGACCCTAGCATTTTTTCTTACTCTTAATTGCATAGTTTATCAGAATCATAAACCAAAATATCCAGGTTACTCATAATTACTTAATTTCACACTTGGGTATCTCCTTCTAACATTGCCTCTTTTAAAAAATACATTTTGTTTTTAATGAAGTTTTAGAAGTACCAAAATTTGCACAGAAATTATAGAGAATGTAGAAGTAGAAGTAGAATGTAGAATTATAGAAGTACATAGTCCACATGTAGTTCTGCTGTATCAGCACACCTTTTGTTCTTTTCTATGATTAACATCTCGCATGGTGTAGTACATTTGTTACAACTGATGAACAAATATAGAAGCATTACAATTGAATTTCCTAATAAGGACACAACTATTGTGCTGTACAGTTCTAATACTATTATAATATCATGCTATTATAATATCATGCAGAATAGATCCATTGCTCTAAAAATTCTTTGTTCCAAGTATCTATCCTCCCTTTTCTCTACCCTCAGGAAACTTCAGATAAGTTTGTTTCTTAGTCTTGGCTTCCCACCATGTCACATAGTTGGATTTATGCATTATGTAATTTTTCTTCTGGCTTACTTCTTTCACTTAACATTATTCATATGTTTCAACCATGACTTAAAAATTGTAGTCAGCATATATATGTAACAAAATATTTCCATTTCACTTATGTTTATGTGTGCAAAGTCAATAGCATTACATAGAAGTCACGAAGGCTTATTAGGGAGTCCTAGAGGGGTAGTTGCTACACGTTGCACTATGATCTGTCTGGTCAGAAGCTTGAAACCATCAGCAGAAAGACTGTGCTTTCTACTCCCTTAAACCCTTACAGTCTTAGAAACCCAATGGTGGTAGGTATTTGGGTGCTATGAGTCGGGACTGACTTCGTGGCAGTAAGTTTGGAGTTTAAAAGCTTCTGTTAAGAAGCACTCACAGTTCAATCATTAAACATTTGATTATTCAAAGGCTGGTGGTTCAAACTCACCTGCTGCTCTTGGGGGAAAGATATATCAGCCTGCTTCTATAAAGATACCAGTCATTGAAACCCTCTGGGACAATTCTAAACTAAGTGCATGGTCCCTATACTTATAAGTCGAAATGGTTTCAATGGCAATGGGCTTCTTTGAGCTGCTTTTATGTGTGACAGCTAAACAGTTTAGTTCCTTTTTTATTGAAAGAATAATAGCTTGAGTCAGGCATAACTTAGTCCGCAAAGTAAGATCCTTACTCTTCAATACTCTAAAGAGATCTTGAGCAGCAGGTTTACCTACAACAATTCAACTTTTAATTTCTTGACTGCAGCTTTCCTGAGCTTTGATTGTGGATGCAAGCAAGAGCACATCCTGGACAACTTCAACCTTTTCCCAGTTCATCATGATGTTACCAGTTAGCCCAATTGTGAGGATTTTTGTCTTCTTTGCATTGAGTTGTAAACTATACTGAAGGCTATTAAAGGCTTGATCTTCAGTAGCAAGTGTTTCAATTACTTTTCAGTTTCAACAAACAAGGTTGTGTTATTTGCATATCACAGACTATTAACAAACTTTCCTCCAATCCTGATGTCACGTTTTCATATAATTTAGTTTCTCTGATTATTTCCTCAGCATACAGATTGAGTAAGTATGCTGCTCCACATTTTTCCTGATTTTAAACCATACGGTATGCTCTTTTTCTCTTTGCATAATTGCCTCTTAGTCCATATACACATTCCTCATGAGCATAATGAAGTAAAATCCCATTCTTATGATGGTTGAGATATGGCCTTATAATGTTATAATCCTTGAGATATGGACTTATTGATAGCAATGAAGCTGGAGATAACATGATAGAATTTAGCAAAAACTATGACTTGTTCATAGCAAATACCCTTTTTTAACAAAACAAAAGAGAGTTGATTTCCCCAGATGGAATACACAGAAATCAAAATGACTATCTCTGTGTCAAGACAGGATGGAGAAACTCAAATTCAGCAGCTAAAACCAAGGCATGGGCCATCTATTGAGTATACCAGACTCTCAATTGCTTATATGTAAGTTCAGGATAAAGCTGAAAAAAAAAGTCCACAAGAGCAAATATATGACCATTACTCTATTCCACCTGAACTTTCAGAAGATCTGAATAATAGATTTGACACATTAAACACTAATGACAGATGACCTGATAAACTTGGAAGAAACATCAAGACCATCATTCATGAAGAAAGAAAAATGTGGCTAACGATGTAGTAAATAATGAAAACATCAAAGTGGATGTCAAAATAGACTATCAAAATTGTTGTAATCATAGAGTAGTAAAAACAAATAGAAGAAATGAAGTCAAGGAGCTGAATAGAACATTTCAATAGGCAGCTCAAAAAGACAAATAAAATATTATAATGAAATGCATAAAGACCTAGAATTAGGAAACCAAAAGACAGACATGCTAAATGTATCAGAAACTGAAAGAACTCAAGAAAAATGTAATCCCAAAGTTACAATCTTGAAAGGTTATTTAGACAAAATATTGAATGACTTAGGAAGCATTAAGAGAAGGTGAAAAGAATACACAGAGTCACTATATGAAAAAGAAATTGTTGACAGTCCACCATTTCAGTACCATATGTAAAATAGTCAGTGGTATTAAAAGGAGAAGTTCAGATGACATTGAATGCATTTGCACTCAACTCTTCTATGCCAGAAAATTTGGAAGACAGCTACATGCCCAGCTGATTGGAAGAGATGCATATCTGTGCCCATTGCAAAGAAAAGTGAACCAACAAAATGCTCAGTGTATAGAACGATATCATTGATACTACATGAAAGTGAAATTTTGCTTGACAAAACAACAGTTGCAGAAGTACATTGACAGGAAATTGACATAAGTTCAAGCCAGTCAGAAGCGAAACATGGGATATCATTTCTGATGTCAGATGGATTGGGGTTGGAATTAGAGGATATCAGAAAGGTGTTTACTAGTGTTTTTTTGACAATGCAAATTCATTCACCTGTGTAGACCATAGTAAACTGTGGATAACCTTGATGAAAATGGGAATTCTAAAACACTTCATTGTCCTCATGAGGAACGTGTACATAAATGAAGAGGGAGTATAATTTAGAAGATGCCTCTGTCAGGATTCTTTTGAAAAACAGATTGGTATAGTAGCCATGTGTGTGTATAAACACCTGGTGGTTAATTGCAGGACTAGTGATTCAAATTCATTAGCTACTCCACAGAGAAAGATGAGTTTCTCCTTTTCAATAAAGATTTGCTGTCATTTAAAACCCTGTACAGTTTTGGTATGCATCAGAATTGACTTAATAGTTTTGTTTGTGTGTGTACACACACGCACACATACAAACACGGAAAGGATACAACCTTGCTTGTTGAAAGTGGCGAGTCATGAAGCTCTTGTTGATGAAGATCAAGGATTGGAGCCTTTAATGTAAATTATAAGTCAATTTAGAGAAGAGCAAAATCCTCACAAATGAACCAACAGGGAGCATCATTATAAATAGAGAAAAATTGGAGTTGTCAAGAATATTATCTTGCTTGGGTACACAATCAGTATTCCTGGAAGCAGCAGTCAGGAGATCAAGCAACACATTGCATTGGGTTAATCTGCTGCACAGGATCTCTTGTAAGCTTTTGGAGAGCAAGGATGTTACTTCCAAAACTAAAGTCTGCCTGACTCTCAGTTGACGCCTATGAATGTGAAAATTGAACAATGAAGAAAGAAGACTGTTGATGAGTTGACGCATTTTAATTATGGTGCTAGTGAGGGATATTTTAAGTACTGTGGACTTCCAGAGCAAACAAAACTATCTTTGAAGTACAACCAGATTGTCTCTCAGAAACTAAGATGGTGAGTCCCTGTCTAGCATTCTTTGTACATGTTATCAAGAGAGACTAGTCCCTAGAAAAAGGCATCATAATAGAGTAGAAGGGCAGTGGAAAAGATGATGACCCTTGATGAAATGGATCAAAATGATGGCTGCAACAATGAGTTCAAAGAGAATAACAGTGTGAGGATGGGGCAGGAGTGGGCAGTGTTTTGCACAGCTTTACAAGGTCACTATGACTAACAACTGTATTGATGGCACCTTGCCAAAACAGTTGACATGCTGATTTCAATATTTCAAAGACATTGCTTTCATTTTACTCCTTCAGGTTAGGGGTTTGCCCAGTGTCAAGAATGTGGATGAATTTTATGCTAACTATAAGTTGTCCTTTCACAATTTCATATGATTAGGTCATAGACACACAGTGGTTTAGTTACAGCAATAGTCACAGTGAGTGTGTGTTTTCATTTCAAGATCTTTCTTCTCCAGAAAACAAAGGGTTTGTGATGGCAGCATACACAGTGAGTTTTATTTTAGGTATGTTAGTGTGGGTATACTAGAGAAATGAATTCATAAGCATGCATATGGATTTAAGGGAAAGGTTTATATACAAGAGGAATGGGACATTGAGAAAGCATCCCAACCCAGTCCAAACCAAGGTCATAAGTCCAATATTAGCCTATATGTCTGATACTAGTCTATAAAATCTCCTTCTGACTCAGGAAGCACGTGCAATGACACCAGCACAATCACAGGGCAGTGGGTACAGAGCGTGTGTGTCCAGTGGCTGTAGAAACAGCAGAAACATTTTGGTACTGGCAGGAGTCTTCCCATGGCTTTTTGTTTCCAGGGATCAGGGTCCATCAGCATTATGCAGTGGTGGTAGAAGCATCTCAGCATTGGTAGGGGTCTCCCTGTGGCCTCCCAAGCATCTCAGCACTGGTAGGAGACTCCATGTCGCTTCTCTGGCCCCCAAGATTTGGTTCCATCAGAGTAAGCCCATATGGCTTCTCCTCTGGCCTCGCTAGTGTTCAGGAATCAGGATTTATCAACAAGATGTCATCTCCTCTTGTCAATAGTTCGTCTTCAAGAAACTGAATCTATAATCCCTCAATTACAATGGGAAATACTGCGAGATTTCACAGAATTCTCAGAGAAAGCCATGCCCACACAGAAGTCTCATTGGTTATCTCCAGATTGGCAGGTTAGACTCCACCCCTAAACTCTTAGTCAAATTGGCACCAGGGTACGTGACTGCCACAGTAAGACAGGAAACATAATGCCAGTGACCATTATCACTGTACACATATATTCTTGTAAAGATAGTCCAGAACAAAGATGGTGTCTCAGTCTACAAGACATACCATCATTCAAGAGACTCATATCTCCTAATACCAGAAATGTATTTTTAATAAAACAAATTATTTGCAAATATTGTACATATTATGCAGTTTAATTGTTTCATCATATTAGCATTTGTACAATCATCACGACAGTAAATTTCGCAGCATTTTCTTCTCATACTCAAATGTTAACTTCCCATTCTACCTCCTCTCCCATACCATGACCTTATCCAGGTACTGTCTCTCTAGTGCTACCTACCCTCGATTTCATAAACAGAAACTCCTACAAAAAAACATAATCATACAAGCATGTGATAAAACCTTTTGTTACACATTTATCAATGTTCTTTTAATTATTTTATAGGATGCTACAGTAAGATATTTTAACCAGTGTTTATTTTTAAATAATGTGACGAAATAGCAGAATTATACAGTGAAGTATTCTTCTGCTACTTACAGAAATGAAGTTTGCTAATGCTCAAAACATTAATAGTAAAATGGCAAAGAAAAGATGTAATGATTAGAAAGAAGTTGATAGACCTCTGATAAATCACAAATTCAAGTTGTCACTTCAATGAATACTATCAATGTGCTCAATAGTAAGTATTAAAAGACCCACTTATAACATGTCCTTTGAAATCATAGTAAGAATGACCTCTTCACTAATGAAATAAACAAAAATGATACACTGTCCTTACTTTAAAAGAGTTTTCAAGCTCAAGAGCTTCATATTTAAATTACAGCCTTGAAGAAATATTTTAACTAAGGTAAAATTAAGAAAATTTGAGTGTTATGGTGAATGTAGGAATTTCAATAATCTAGAATTTAAAAAAATCATTTTATTAGGGGCTGGTACAACTTTTATACAATTAATCCACCCATCCTTTGTGTTAGCACATTTGTACATTTGTTGTCATCATCCTTTTCAAAACATTTTCTTTCTACTTGATCTCTTGGTAACAGTTCCTCCATTTTTAAAATCAAAAAGCTATTTTAATGAGAGTAAAATTGACATTAAACACAGCAGTCTTAATTTTTATATTTTTGAAACAGTTCTCCAGGTTTTTTTGTTTTTCGTTGAGAGAAAGAAATGCTTATTTAATGAAAAAGAAACTAAATTTGGAGGGCTACAATCCACACGAAGCATAAAGAACCTGTACTGACCACCCAGATAGGGCATAATCTTTTATCACATATATCTATAGATGCATAAATGAAAATCTTATTATTTTTGAGAAATATTCAATAGCCTTTCATTTCAAGCTATGCTGTTTGAGTTCATAATAATACAAAACCTGATATCTCTATGTATTTCAATGCCTCATTTATTAATAAAGTTCTTACATTGATATTTTAAAACTAAGCCTTTGAAAAGCTTCTTAACTATGTCTAATCTCTTCAATAACATTTATATAAAGAATTATTTGGTAATAATAACCATTAGAAACTATCTCAATGAAGCTTTGTGAAAGCTATGCCATTTACTGTTGCCTTTTTCTTTGCTGGTAACTAATTTTTATTAGTACCATTATACTTGTATACCAAAATAGACAAATAACTTATTGAAATAGACAAACACTAGTGATTTTTGTCAGAGATGCAAATTTAATACTTGATTAAAAGTTTTAAAAGTAAAATATAGTTGAAGGCAATGTCAAAAAAGCAGCTTAAAATATGACATCCATATAGTGAATAAGGAATTCAAGAGCAGGTAAAATTGGTTGCACTTTGAGTTGGTTTCAGATTTTAGTTTTTCCTTACTAAACACTTCAATTGCAGTCTTTTTGAATTATTATCTCTAATCATCATCCATCTCTTGTATTGGTAAAGTGTGGCATGGCATGAAGCCTTTTTGTACTTGGGATGATTATATTAAATTGATTTAAACTTTAAGTGCCTGTATTTTTTTCCTCTTTTAAATGACTCACTGTAAACTAGAACAAATATTTCTCAAGCTGCTTTGTCTTTCTATTGCATAAGTTCTAAAGCTTATTCAACCAATATCTACAATTAAAATCATATAATATAGTATTGGAGATCTAAATTCATCTTCCCTAACTGCCCCTTCTTGTCAGGGAAAAAAGACTTTGAGTGAAAAAATCAAAAAAAATTATCTAAGAATTTATTTTATACTGTTTGTTCCTCAAATTCAAGCACTCCCATAGATATCTTAATGATTGCTTATTTGATTATTAAAATAATTCATGTAACATATCTGATTTTAGGTTTTTTTAGATTTTTTATATAGAATATATTTATCAGATGTAATTTGTTAAAACAATAGTCTTTATTCTTAAACAGTAGAGATTAAAAGGAAATTTCTTAATTTTTAACTCAAAAAGAGTATTTCCTTTTATCACATAATTTTGCTATTACATGATTTATGCATCAAATAAAACTGATGTATGAGGTGATGTACTAAAGGAATACTTTGATTATTTCAGTGTCAGAGACAATTGGATCTAACTGATGATTACTGCTGAGTGACTGGTTCATCTATTAGCCATCATAATGGCTGATGGAATTGATTGTGTGTAGAATGGCCACTCTCTTTGCTAATGATTCCATGCTAAGAAAACTCTTACTTCCCAGTCAGCCTTTGTGGAAGTTTCCCTAAAGAAATGGTAGCTGTAACCGCACATGCCTATTACAGAAATGAGAATGAATTAATTCCTTCATATAATGTTTCTGAATTTTCAATATAACTTTTAAAACTCTGGATCAACACTTTCATACTTTTGAATTATGCTGTAAAAATTTGTTTACATGGTGACTAAGATATAAATAAACATACAAGAGACAGCACTTATCTTTTTGTTTAAAGGTTTTTATTGTGAATTGGGTGACAGTTTACAGAGTAAATTGGTTTTTGAGTCAACAATTTAAACTCTTTTCCTTTTGTGGCAAAGGTTGTGACCTCTCATTACAACAGCACTCATCCCATGTCCTCCCTGTAGTTTTCATTCCTCTATGCCCTTCCTTCTAGTGGCTTTATCTCTGGGCTAATACTGTCCTTTTGATTTTGTCTGATTGCTTATTCTAAGGGATGTTTACCTCCCTGGATGTGTTCACCTTACAAAACTGTTTATTGTGTGGCCGGAAGTTGAGCCCACAGAAGTAAGTTCAGTTCCAAGCTTGAAGGGTTATAAAGACTTGTAAATGTGAATGTTTTATCAATTTCTACAGCACTAACATGGCTTGTCATGGCTTGTCTTTTTTAAAAAATTAATGAATCATTTTATTAGGGGTTCTTACAGCACTTATAGCAATCCATGCATCAATATTTGTATCAGACACTTTTATACATATGTTGCCATCATAATTTCCAAAACATTTGAGCCCTTGGTATCAGCTCCTCTTTTATCCCTCCCCTACCCTCCCACCATAATGAACTCTTGATAGTCTATAATTATTTTTTCATGTCTTACCCTGTGTGCTGTTTCCCTTCTTCCATGTTTCTGCTGATTGTGGTTTGTATACCGATCATTGTAACTCGTTTCTCCCTTTCTTCCTCCACCTCTTCCCAACCCTCATGGTATCATTACTATTATTGTTGGTCCTGAGGGGGTTAATCTGTCCTGGATTCTTTGTGTGGAGAGCTTTTACGTAGCCAGATTTGTAATATAGAACTGGGGTCATGATAGTGGAGGTTGGGGGGGGGGTTCAAGCATTAAAGAACTAGAGGACTGCTGTTTGTTTCATTGGTGCTATGCTGGACCTTGGATAGCTCGTCCCTTTCTTGTGATCCTTCTGAGGAGAGATGTCCAACTCTCTACAGAAGGGCTTTGGGTCTCTATTTTGACCTACCCTTTTCCCATCAAAATATCTGTTTTTGCATCATCTGATGCCTGACACCTGATCCCATCAACACTTCATGATTGTATGTGTTGGTGTGCTTCTTCCATGTGAGCTTTGTTGCTTCTCTGCTAGGTGTCCACTAGTTCTCTAAGATCCCAGACATATCTTGGGCACCATCAGCTTTCTTCACAGAAGCTTATGCACCCATTTTCTCTTCAGTGATCATGTTGGGTAGGTAAGCATCACAGAATGCCAGGTCATTAGGACAAAATGTTCCTGCATTGAGGGAGGACTTGAGTAGAAGTCCAATGTCCATCTGCTACTTTAACACTTAACCTATAAACATATGTACATAGATCTATATTCCTATCATTATATATTAATATATTTACATATGTACTTGCTTGTGTTTATGCCTCTATAAATGTCTTTTGCCTCCTAGTTCTTCCATTGTCTTTTGTTTTCCTCTTCTCTCAATATCATGGTCAACCTTCATTCCGCTTTTTATACTTCCTCTAGGGCTACATTGCATTTGACTCAGCCACACGAGGCATTTTATGCCCTCCTTGCCATCAATTTTACATCTCTTGTTGTTCCCTTGTGTCTTTTATGTTTTTTTCATAATGATTTAGAGCTTTGTTCCACAATTTTCTCCCACTTTATCAAGGACTTTTCTATAGTAATCCTTTTCATAGTGGTTGGTAGTGTGGTAGCCAAACACCATCTAGTTTTTCTGGTATCAGGGTTGTGGAGTGTGTTAATCTGTCTTGACTGGGAAAACAAATTTATAGACACTTATATGTGTATAAGAAAGAGCTTTATATAAAGAGCAATTGTATATTAAGAAAACACCCTAGTCCCATGTAGTTCAAGTCCATAAGTCCAACATTAGTCCATATGCCTGATAATAGTCTATAAATTACTCTTCAGACTCATGCAATACATTCAATGACACAGAATAGTGTCACAATTCAGAAGGGACACAGGCCAGTAGGTGGAAAGTCTTTTGGATCCAGGGGTGATGGAAATATCTAGTTGCTGGTGTGGGTGTCCACATGGCTCCTCCAGCTCCAGGACTCTGGTTCCATCAGCATAGCTCCATCTGGTTTGTCCTGCAGCAAATGTATATGTCCTGCCTCCAGGGAGGAAAACAGGAGTTACCAGAATCCTCTGGTGAAGGTCATGTCCGCACAGAGGCCTCATTGGCTATGACATGATTGACAGGCTAGAATCTACCCCTTTGTAAATTGACAGATTATTTAACTGCCGCATGGAGTTTGGGATCCCTATGGCCTAATTGTTTTCATGCATCTTTGATTTTCTTCACTCTTTCTTGCTTCAGATGGGGAGAGACCAATAGTGGATGCTCACTTTCTTTTCAGATTCCAATTGCTGCTCACTAAAGTAAGACATAAAACATTGTCATTGTGGAATGTATTAAGACCCCCCCCCAAATAGAGCTATGAGCCCCCAGAAACAGCAGTTCATTCTCATAAGGTATTTGGTATGTCTAAGAAGCATTCATCACTTTACCCTCTGTATGCTCTACTTTAATCCTGGGTATATTTGCAACGCCTATAAATTTATATGTAGAAATATCCACTAGTATACTTATAAGTGTATTCATGAATATGGTAATATTCACTTCCCTACATCCATTATGTTTATTTGTCTATCTATGAGGGTAAGTAAAAACATATTGCTGCTAGAGTTTCAGTTTATATATCCATGAATTTAATTCAAGCAAAGCATATTTAAGTTTCTCTGGTCAAGAGCAAAGAGTGATCTTTTCATCTTTTTTTGAAACAAAGTTGAAATTAGTGAAGATGATTTTATGGTGATGTGCTGTGTGCATTAGGGATTTTACATATTCCCTTTTAGTACTACTAGGTGGTAACCCTTATTTTTACCGGGTAACTGGATCTCATCCAATCCTATCATTTTGTTACTGTTGTTACAGGTTGTGGTAGTTACTTAATCTCATGGCAACTTGAGGCTGTTAAGAGTGAAGGGGGGAGTTTGGTCTGTCAATCAAGTTACAATCTGATGATGCGTCTCTTTGGGCTTGACCTTCCATCAGGATTCTAAGAACTTCCTACTTCTCCTTCCTGTTGGCAAGCCATGTGGAACAACACTGAGACCTAAGGTAGCCTTATGGCAGAGACCTATGGCATTCCCTTGGTGCTCCCACAGCCATTCCCTACTTCAGGTTTGGGTTTTATCATTCACAATCCTTGAATCACCAAGATTGGTGTGCTTTTTCTGTGTGGACCCAGTTGATGTCTCATTCAGATGACTACATTCTAGAAGACAAGGTTTTAAGATTTGATGCTATTTTTTCTTATAGTTCGGCCCCGTCTAGTTTCTTCACCATACTTTGCTATAGCACCCTTATGTTCAGTAATCACTTCATGAAAGTTAGCATCAAGCAGGACCATGTCATTACAATTAATTGTTCTTACATTAGGGCTAGAATTAAGTGTAAGCTACCGGTCCATTCTTATACCTTTGGTTTATGTATATGTCTGGCTCACTTTTGATTATCATATTATGTTAGATTAGTCATTCTTCTGGGTAATTCTATTGATACTGTTATTAATTTAGTTAATTTTTTTGGCATCAATGTCCTCTGATAGAAGTGGGAGGCCCAGCCTTGCTCCTGGAGAGTTGCTGCTGGTTTTAAACCACCTAGCTAGTGGGCCGCAGTCCCGCACTCAACCACTATGCCACCGGGGCTCAGCCTAATTTAGTCAATTTTGAGAAAATGATATTATACAAGTGTAGGGTGGCTATGAACCTCAATGTATGATTATTTTTACTTGTATAGATTGAACTCTTTGGTGACTGGAGATGATTTCCACAATCAATGGTAGTTGGTTATAAAGAAAAAAATTCAATAGCATTCATTTGCAGTGGCAGAACCATGCCTACTAGATTAATACACGTCAAAATAAAGCAAGAGCATTAAAATAGTAAATAAATGATAATTCCTGACCACAAATTACTGGACACCCTCAAGAGAATAGATTCTCATCAAAGTCCAATGATCACAAATTCTATAACCTTGGAATAGCAGTAGTCTTTTTCTGAAATCCTAGGGAGCCATAGGTGCAAGGCCTACGGGTGAGTTTGAGGTAAAGCCCAGTTCACGGAGTGGGGTTTGCACCTCAGGCTATTGATGTGGCTTATGGAGGACGATGTGTGTCTCAAAAGAAGAGTCAAGGTTCCAAAAGATATAGTATGTGGCTAGTCTTCAAGATCTGGATAAAGAATAGGTAAAAATGTCCAATTTGGAACATAGTACTGGGCATTCCTTCCCTTAAGTTCGATATAAGTATTAGACATTTTTTTTCTCCCTGGCAAGTTGCTCCTTCAGGTTTACTTGCCAGTAGAAACATAGAAACCTTATCTTAGATGTGTATGCCTCCCTTCCCTCATCCTGACTTGGCTTTCAATAGGGTTCACTTATCACGCTTCGAGAAGTGCCTGTTGGGTGGGGTGAGGTCTTGTGCAGCAGATTTACCTAATGAAATGCATAGCTTTATCACTTAACTGCTGCTTCTAAGAACATTGGTTGTTCAAAAAAGCAAGACAAACTCCTGGGTAAATTCCAAACTTCTCTGTATTTATCATGATGCTGCCCATTCTTCTAGGTGTGAGGATTTTGGATTTCTTTAGATTAAATGGTAATCCATACTTAAGGCTTCAATATCATATCTTCATCAGCAAGTGCTTCAAGTCTGGTGCTTAGAGATTCATATCTGTGTCCATGGCAAAGAAAAGTGACACAACAGAATGTGATAACTATAGATTAATATAATTAATATTTTATGCAAGTAAAATTTTTCTGAAGTTCACACACAATAATTGCAACAGTATATTGACAGGGAGCTGCCAAAGTTTCAGGCTGGGTTCAAAAGAGGATATCATTGCTGATGTCAGCTAAGTCCTCCCTGAAAGCAGAAAATACCAGAAATATGTTTAATTTTGTTTCCTTTACTATGCAAAGGCATCCAACTGTGTGAGTCATCACCCAGCTATGGAGAAGAACAGAACTTCCAGAATACACAAGTTATGCCAATATAGAACTAATATGTGCATCAAGAGGTGATTTTCTGAACAGAACAAGGGTCCTGTTCATGGTTTAAAATGAAGGGAAGTGAGTGTTAGTATTGCATCATCTTCCCATAATATTTAATCTGTATTCTGAGCAAATAATCAGAAAATCTGGATTATATTAAGAACAGGATTGGAAGAAGGCTTATTAAGAACCTTCAATTTATAGATAGCATCACTTTACCTGATAAAAATGAGAAAGACTTGAAGCACTTGTGATGAAGATATGAGAAAATTCATACTTTGAGGAACTGGAAATAGTTCTAGTATCACAAGGCTTCACAAGTTCATGGAGGATGTTCATGACCTTTTAATTCCAGTCTTCCATGAATTTGTTGAAGCCTTTCATATGTGAACCTCTGGCTTCTTGTTACATATTCCTGTGGCTCTTCTAAAAGCCAGCTTGAGAAGCAGAACTCCACAACACAGCTCTGACTTTACCCGCCTTGTCTGTCCCAGGCTCCATCTGGGTTCTGTGCTCCAGCTTTGGGACACTTGCTTTTCCTTTTTCCATTTTTTTCTGTTTATTCTGTTCTCATATTAGCAACCTCTTCACCCTTGTTTTTAATACCCCTTATTTTCTATTTCCTTTTATTCATGAATATATAGAGATTCATCTTTTTTCACAGACTTCATAATATTTTTATTGCCACTGATAAACTTTAAAACACTGTGAGAAATTGTTTCTTTTCTCTTCATATTTTTGAAAGTGAGGGCAGAGTATTTTTCTCACAACTGATATGACTTAAATCATGCTCATCGTAGAATGATTTCTATTGTAACTTCCTCTCTAACCAGATTTGTTGGTCAAAAAAATGGGTACATTAAAACACCAACTAGAATTTCAAAATGTATTTTGCCTATATATTAAAGTGATTTATTTTTTAATTTCTCTTAGAGTTACTTATTCGACCAAACTAGGATATTTTTTAGGATATCAACTAGTTTTTAACCTGTACTATAGAACTACAGCTTGTGTTCATGTGGTGCATATCTTTTCCTTCTAAAACGCCTATTAAAATGGGACATAAATAAGTATTTAAATTTGCAACAACAGAGATGAATGGGGTTGAACAGATAGGAGTGTGCTATGTATTATTTAAAGAGCCCTGGGGGCGTAGTGTACTATGCACTGAGCAGCTTACTACAAGGTCAGCAATCAGAACTTGAAGTCATTCCTTTGGTGAATGATGCTGCTGTCTATTCTGGTCGTTAGATGGTTTCATGTCAGCTTAAAATGTATAAAAGTAGATGGGGTGGTATTCAATTTGTCAATCATGTTACACCTTAATGGTGCCTCCTTGTGGGCATGGCCTTCTCATAAGTAGGATTCTGGGGACCTCCCCCTCACTCTCTGCCTTCTCCCTTCCTCCTGGCTGACTGCTGGCTACTGCCAGGACCCTGGATGTGTCTGCCACCGTTGGATCCACATGCCTCTGCACCCACCAACCTGTGATATTCCTGCATTCTGCAGCACTGTTTGTGATTGCTTGAGTCTGAAGAAGGACTTATTGACTAGCATCAGACCTATGGACCTGAGCTGGACATGGCTGGGATGTTTTTCTGATATATAGTCAATTCAGCTTAACACACAACTTCTGTGAAGACTGAAAGTCTTGGAAGTCCAAAGGAGTAGAACTCTACTATCTGATAGAGTCCCTATGAGTCAGAATCAATTTGGTGGTAGTGAGTTTGTGGGGCTTTCCACATATTATTTAATATTTTGATCTTTAAAACTGAGTAGGTTGAGACCACATATTGTAGACATATTAGACATTATCACAAGTGATCGGGCCATAGAGAAGGTCATTGTGCTTAGTACAATAGAGTACTACTGTAGTGCAATCAAAGAAGACCCTTAATATAGATTGAAGCAGTGGTTGCCACAAGGTCTCATATGTAGGCATGATTGTGAAGATGATCTAGGACTAGCCAAAGTTACCTGTGGTTGTACATAAGGTTGCTATGGATTAGAAGTGACTCAATGGCATCACATAACAAACCCATAAGGAATATGAGCACAAAACTATAAAATGGAATCAACTCAAGAAACCGTTGTTTTGGGGGTGATATAGACTTATTTGTGTGGCTCTTTTATCCTTAGTCTTTGTCATTCCCACCCAGTGACTGAAGAGGAGCATGCCAATGCAGTGTAGTGGACTCTACCTTGAGGAGGTTGGTCAGTTTTGCCATTCCACTGCGTTTAAAAGTGAGCCTTTTTAGAAGCAGGAACAGGCGAAGCTAAACCATCAGGAAAAAAGAACCAGTGGAGTTTGAGCAAGAGCTTGGCCTAGTGTCAGAAGCCCCAGAGACCACTGCGCACAAACCAGGAGACAGAGAGGAGTAAAGATGAGTACTTTGGGACAAAAATCTCACTTGCAGAATAAGGTGTTGCTCACACATTTATTAATGATAAAGGAACTTTGTAACCCATGCAAATGGAGGACAGAAGTCAACGGACTATGTAGCAGAGAGACTGAAGACCAGAGAGAGGCACACTTGCTAAAATGACTGACAAGGTGCTGGGACAAAGACAGCTGCATCCTTAACATTTTGTAACCCAATAATTTCTCTAATTAAATCGAAATTAATTGTGCACATCACCTGTCAATTCTGTGTTCCCATTGCATGCCTTATTGAACCCAGTAGAGGAACAAAGCACTGTGAGAAGGACAATTGGTGTCGGAATATGGCAAGGGAGATTGGAGACTAGAGGCAAGTCTGACATCTGATTGATAAGAATTACTTTTGCACAACTATGGAGATGGAGTCTTCTTTCCCCTTGTGTAACAAAGGCGCTCAAGCATGGCCATGTGCCATTTCCTTAGCTGTCATCATGAAATCTAACTCACAGAAACCATTCATATAACAGAATGAAATGCTACCGAATCATGTGTTTTCTTCATGATTGTTAGTATGCTCGAGTCTATTGTGGCTATTATATAGATAAAAAGTCTCAGAACACTTAACCAGGATTTTTGCTTAAGCATACTGAACACATATACACTTACAAATTATCTTTGAAAACACCTACATGCGCTATTCAGTCATGATACTAAATATCTTTTTTCTTGGCAATTGAGTCCCATATAGAGATTGCTGTAATATGATTTTCATGCCAATTTGTAAACTTTAGGGAAGTCAATGAGAGTTTCAAGATCACAGTTTCTTCAGCAGTAATTTAATAGTCTCAGGAAAGAAATATATGCACACTTAAAAAATAAGTTTAAAACATTATAGTTACAAAATGGCTATTTTATACAAATGGAATTTCTGTGGTGTCTTAATTTCTGTTTCATCAGTTTCACTCCACACTTTCTCTAGCCTATGCTTTAATTATATTTGGCACTTTTCATTATTTGCTAAAAGTTTCATATCAAAATAGTTAAAGGTAGTTATTTGAAGTGTGTGTGTGTGTGTGTGTGTGTGTGAGAGAGAGAGAGAGAGAGAGAGAGAGAAAGAGAGAGAGAGAGAGGAGATATATCTTACCTGCACTTGAAATATGTCACCTTAACATAATTGAAAGCACAATACTGAAAAAGAAAAAGAAAAAAAATCATATATTTTCAATATCACATTCCATATCCATTTAGCCATTTTTTGTTTTATATAGGTTCCTTTATTTTAGCTAGAAATATTACTAGTGAACCTAAAATAATTAAAATGAATAATCATCAGAGCTCTAGGGGAAAATAATAAAATATGAATGCTTTGTAAAGTTCCTGGAAAATTCCAATATCTTTTAATTCCATTTTTCTATGTACTCAAAAAATTGTTGTGAGTTATGTAGGGTTAACATTTCAAATTGTACATTTTATATTCAATAATTTAATCTACTTATCAGACCCTCCAAAAGCTTACCCTATCTCCCCCCACACCTTTGATTTTCTTTCCTATTCTTTCTTTTATAACACTTTTGTTGTTGTTGTTGATGTATTCCTTACTTGTGACTATACAAGAAAGTTTATCTTCCATGGTAAGAAAGCATTAATGAAATTACTGTGTAACACTCTGAAAAATGACAGAAACCAACATTTAATTTCCATAATGAAATTTATATTTGTTTGGTCATGATCCAAATTGGGTTTCAGAAGTATATATTTAATTGAGGCATATGAAGTGGTCCAAAACTTAGAAGGAATAAAAATGAAGGCAAATTTTAAAATCATGAATATTCCCAGTAAAAAATGAGTAACTGTTGATTACTTGTGCCCAAGAATTAATAGTGATTAATGTTATATAATTCAGTATAGTCTTGCTAGGATAAAAAAGATACTGGCATGTAAGTTTAGCACTATAGAAGCTGTAAGCCTACTTTGCAGTTTTCAAATACTTTCTTTGCCTTCCTGGTCTATATACCACAGTAAAACTTCACCTTAGCTGACTTTAACATTGTAGGGAAGTTATTTATTATTATTATTTCTTATCACTTTTAGGTTAACTTCTATTAATCCTCAATGATACATTTCATTCTTTCGGGGTTCTACCTAGGTCGTTAAACTAAGTCTTTTCTGGTCCTCCTCTTCACAGTTACTGCAGTACATTATATTTTGAGTATTAGTAAGGTTTGGTTGGATTTAAACATGCAAGAGGTACAACCTCTTTAAGTCATATTGGATTCTGATGCATATTTTGAGGTGTTGGTAGGTAACTTCTATTTCATTATCTTTATTGAAAAAGTGCAAAGAAAAATATTCTTATCCAGGGTTGAATTTAGTGCAGAGAGGATTAACTTTACTGAATGGGATGCTATAAAACTTAAAGAGAGTATTAGGACCAAAAGTAACAACATTAATTTCTTTGGCATACATTTCTGCTGTCTCATCCTGAAGTTTTATTTTGGCACGAAGATAGCAATAACACTAAGCTCTCCACTGAACTCCAAAGCAAAGATAGATTATTTTGCCTTTACAAATTTCATTATAGAAGACTAAGTATGGAATAGATGAAAAAGTATTTTAATTTAATGATAAAAGCTTGCCTTTTAGAATCAGACAAACCTTGAGATGATTTGTTTGTAGATTATTCTTTAGTAAAGTGGAAATCCCAAGATTCAGCTAAGTGGATACTTATGAGAATGAGCTATGAAGTGTGAAGTACTTTAAACTCTAAACCTTTATATAAAAACAGATAAAAAAACAGATATTAAAATAATGAATGAGGAAACAGGCAATTTTCTGTTCAAAATAGTTTCAGAATATAATCATCCTAGCTCCTCTCTGGAGATGCTACCTGTGTAAGATAAGGGGCAGAATATAGGTCTTGATGTGAGAAGATTTTGAGTTTAATACCCGACATACACATATTAGCTAAAGACACTTCAATTCATGTCTTTCCCAGTATATACTGCTGTGTAAAAACAATGCACACGCGCTTGCGCGCATGCGCACACACACACGCACACATAGAAAGTGACTGACTTAAAACAGCAACCATGATTCTGTGGTCCATGATGTCAGTTGAGGACAGCAGGTGATCCCTTTGCCCCTTGTGGCCTTGACTGGTACTCTGTGATAGTCTGAGAGCAGATGGGCTTCTATCACTGTAAAAGTTGGCCTCACTCCCATGTCTGGCACCTTGGTGAAGATGGCTGGATGGCCTGTCTCAGCTGGGGCTTGCAGGGCAACATGCCAATGCCTGGGGTCCCCCATGTGACAATTTCAGAGGAGTTGAACTTTGTACAGGGAATTCAATTTCACTCTGAATGAGAACACTAAGAGCCAGTGCAAACACTGAAAGACATCCCATGAACTTCTGTAGACCTTCCAGGGATACTTTCTTTAAGTCATGTTCTTTTCCTATAGTAAGACAAGAAGTCCAGCCAAGATTGAACAGGAGGGTAAGTAGATGCACCTGGTAGACCAGTGGTTCTCAACCTTCCTAGTGCCACGGCCCTTTAATACAGTTTCTCATACTGTGGAGACCCCAACCATAAAATTATTTTCATTGCGATTTCATAACTATAATTTTGCTACAGTTTGAAACATAATGTAAGTATCTGATATGCAAGGTGCATTAGGGTCTCAACCCATGGGTTTAGAAATATTATCTTAAAACATCAAAGTACAGGCCCTTAGGTCCCACCTTCTGTACAACTTACACCCCAAGTGCCGTTGTCAAACACCAACGAGAGAAAATCTGTAAAATGCTTTGCTTACAATCTTACCAAAGAAAAGGTCTTCCATCTATTCATCTTCATTCATTTGGAAATATAATTTCTACTGCCAACAAGACCAAGGATGCTTGAAAAAACATTGCAAAGTAAGCAAAACTACTCCTTGAGCATTCAAAAATTAATTTTTGCATTTCACTAGAAGAAAAGACATAGATTAAAACTACTTAAGGAAATTAATATACTGTAAGTCAATTCTCATCAATTCCTTATTTTTTTAGTTTGTAGCATCATCTATATACAGATGACGCAAGCTTGATTTCTGGTAAAGATCAAGACTTACAGATTTTGGTTTGTATGGTAACTCACTACAAAGAAAACAAAAGAAAAATTTATGCATTTGAATTATGTTGCTGGCCAAGAAGTTTGAAATTACTAGGAACTGCCAAAAGGACAAACAGATCTGTCTTGGAAGGAAAACAGAATGAGCCTTGGAAGCCAGGATGATGATTCTTTGTCTCATGGACCTTAGACATGTTAAGAGGACAGCCTAGACCCCAGAAAAGGATAGAATGCTCAGTAAGGTATAGCCGCAGTGAACAAGGGGAAGGTCCTCAACAAGATAGACTGAAACTGTGACCACAACAGTGGACTCAAAGACAGTAGTGACTGTAAGGACGGTGCAGGATCGGCAGAGTTTTGTCCCGCTTTACATGTGGTAGACATGGGTCAGAACCCACTTGACAGCACCTAACGACAGATAAGATGCAAAAGAAGAAAAAAGGAAGAAATCTGACCTTGTAAAAGGAGAAATTGTTGAAATCAGACATCACGAGGAAGGAAAAGGATAAACCACAGGACACTTGAATTCTCTGTTTTGGGGCTTTGGATTATAATAGTAGACATAGGTAAGGATCCCAGTAATTGTAGTTTCATATTTTCAGTTCCTAGCTGCTGTTCCTAATGATTGCAGTTAAATGATTAAATTATCTTTATGTCTTCTGTAGCTATAAGGTAGTATATCATTTACAGAGTATTATAGAAATAATGATTAATATTGAGTGTGTGTCATAGAAAAGAGTATGTTCTCTTTTGTATATAATTTGTCATTCTTTAGTGAATGTACACTGAGAACTAACAAGCACCAGTTTCTGTGGTTCTGAGATCAGCAGATCTAGGTGATGTGTCCTTAAGCATTGATTGTGGATCCAAGCAAGACAAAGTTCTCGAGAACTTCAAACTTTTCTCTATTTTTCATGATGCTACCAACTGGTCCCGTTATGAGAATTTTGGTTCCCTTTACACTGTCACAGTCCGTACTGAAGGCAGTATTTTTTTGTCTTTATCAGCAAGTGCCTCAAGTTTTCTTCATTTTAAGCAAGCCAGGTGTGTTATCTGCAAATTATCTGTTGTTCATAAGCCTTCCTTCAAACCTGATGTCACATTCTTCTTCATAGGAGCCAGTTTCTCTGATGATTTGCTCAGCATGCAGGTTAAGTATGTTATGTGTGAGAATACAATGCTGTTGCACACCTTTTGTGATTTTAAACCATGCAGTGTTTCCTTGATTCGTGTACAGGTTCCACATGAGCACAATGGAGGGTTTTGGGATTTTCATTCTTCTCAAAGCTCTCCACAGGTTATGATGCTCAAGACTAGGCTCAAAGGCTGTCACAGGGTGAAGAAAACAGTTGAACGACGTCCTTCCAGAGCTCATCAGGTATTCTTTCATTAGTGTTCAGTGCTTAAAATCTGTCCTTAAAATGTCCTTGATATTCAAGTGGGATAGATTCACAGTTGTATTTTTGCTCTTGTAGACTTGTTCTAATTTTCTTCAGTTTTCTTTTGAATTTATATATGAACAATTGCTGGTTTTAGCTGTTGATATTAAGCTTCTCCATTGTAATTTCCTACTAATGTAATTAATTTTTCCCTGTGTACTCTAGTTGGAGAAATCATGTGTATATTTGCCTTATGTGATCCTGAAAAAGGTACTTAGGTATTTTCTATGAACAAATCATTAGCCTTGCAAAATTATATGATGCAATTTCTGGCTCTGTTTTTATCACCAAGTTCATACTTTCTAAGGACTGTTCCTTCCTCATTGTTTCCAACTTTGACATTCCAATCACCCATAATTATTACCATATATTGATTGCATGGTTAACCAATTTCTGATTGACCGAAGTGGTTGGTAATTTCTTCAATTTCTTCAATATCTTCATCACTAGCATTTGTGGTTGGTGAATAAATTTGAATAACAGTTGTAGTAACTGGATTTCATGGGAGGTAGCTAGGTATTATCCTATCACAGACAATGTTGTGCTTCATGGTTAATTTTGCAATGTTCTTTTTGACAATGAACACTGTGCCATTCTTCTTGATGTTGTTATTTCAGGCAGAGTAAATTATATGATTTTCTGAATCACAATAGCCAAAACCCATCTATTTTAGCTCACTAACACCAAGGATATCAATATTTCTGTGTTCCATTTCATTTTTGATGACTTCCAATTTTCCCAGGATCATGCTTCACACATTTCAAGTTCAGATCATCAGCAGACATTTGCAGCTGTTTCCCCTTACCCCATCTGTCATCAAATGAAGGTACTGAAGGCTCCATTCCCACAGGTTTTACCTGCCTCATATCACGATGGTTGACTCCACTCCAATAAATCAGGTGCTGCTTGGTTTCATTTTGAGTGCTCAACCACCTGAAGGACCCATCAGGTGGGTCTGGCACCATCTCTGATAAAGTTCTCCTTTAACTCACTAAGCTTTCAGGGTCTGATAGTATTTAGAAGGTATGCAAAAGGCTTTCAGCAGCTCGTTCTTCTGAAGTAAGGAGCAAAGTCCTTTTTAGTCTGGAGACTTTGCTGAAATCTGTTCATTTGGGGTGACACATGCATTACTAAGGATAAGTATCACAAAATTTGGCTATGGTAACCTTGTTCACTTGAAATTATACCACCAGTATTTCAAATGTCATCAGGTTCACCCAGGGTGGACAGATTTTAGTGTGGTTTTCAGACAAAGAAGAAAGATGTGCTGATTTACCTCCAAAAATTATTCAATGAAAACCCTCCCAATCACAATAGTATCTGACATAATGCTGAAAAATAAACATGCTAATTTGGAAGACACTTCAACTACACAGTGGACACAACAATGAATCCATTCACACCAACACTCATAAAGATGACCCGGCAGTGTTTCATTCTACTTAGAGTTGCCTTGAATTGAAGCTGTTTCAACAACTAACAGCAGCAATCAACTTAGTGCTAGTAATCCTATGTCATAGCATATCCTGAAGGCACAGACTGTGCAGGTAGCATGGATGTGTATATCCTGTAGCCGTGTCACTCTTTCCTCAATCCACTGGGACATGCGGCTCTAACACATGATCTAACATGAGCACATTTCTGTAGAAGAATATTGGGCAATAAAGTTTACTCTGAGTAAAGATGGAAAAGAAAATCTCCCCTTAGAATAAATTTGTGAGAAATATCCTCATTGTTCATGTATTCTGGAGAAAAAAAACAATAAGTAAGCTAAGTACTTGTATTGCTTTCTGAGTCATGAGTAACAGATTGGAGACAATTATAGAACGCTAATGAAAAAAATAAGGATGAGGTACAGAGTATAATGAATATGTGTGTGAATGTAAATGATTTGATTTCCACATATAAGTTCATTATAAAGCCCCTGGTGGAGAAAAATATTGAGAACCTTATACAAATATGACCCTTAGGTGGAAATATGATCAGAAATTGATTGTATTGTACTCTGTTGCTAAGTGGATTTTAAAACTTGCAAAATGAATTTGAACACTAATGGAATTTTTCCATGAAGTGTTTGAAGCCCCTTCATATATAAACTAGATACTTATTTTGCACTTAGATTTGCTTGTTCTGCTTTCTTTGCTTTGCCATGCTATAAACCTATTGTTCTCCTTTTAAACCATTAGGGGATTGTCCAGTCTTACTTCTGATGGAATTTATTTTGATCTGAAAAAGCTTATCAAAGTCTCTAATTTTACCACATACCCCTTTCAGAGTTGTGCAATGGTGATATAGTTATAATGTTTTATGTGGGTTATGGTTGCATACTTGGAATATTTTCTTCTAGGATGCTTTGATGCTCTGAATAAGCAACCAATATAGAATGTTAAATCTCATGAATTGAAGACATAGTGGTTGGAATGGGGAGTGGCATTGTGAAAGTAACACTGTTTACACTATGCTCTTTGGGTCTCTGGGTCTAAGTTCCAAAGGGAGGAAATATCTGACCTGGAGATACAGCACTGGTTTCCTTGAACTGGAAGTTAAGAAGGTCTCCTGGCCATTTTATGCTCATAGTGCCTCCAGATGAAGAGACAAAGTAAGGTGCTGACTAGAGTGATTAATCCTGATTACCAGGGGGAAACTGAATGGTATAATATAATGAAGGCAGAGGAGAATCTGTGTAGCATCCGGGAGCTACACAGGTTAGGTTATTTCGGTAGTAGCGTTAGGGAGCTAGCATAGGGTCTAGGGCATCCATTGGGCATGTTCAGGGGTTGCAGTTTCTGGCCAGGAAAGGGTTGTATACCTAAGGTGGGCCTTACACTTGGATTGGCTCTTCTGGGTCAGGTGAATTCAATTCAGCCAATGGGTTCCACCAGAATAATCATTCACACCTCCCAGTGGAGGAATTGAAGAGGGTCCCAGAGCCCACTGTGTGTGATTTTCTTGAGCAGCTTCTAGGCAGGCTGCAGCAGATTTTTAAAATTAAGACTGTACAACAGGCTGTAGGTGAATTTTTCCAACTGGGTGAATGCATTACTTAGTCATTTTTTTTTTTTGCTGAAAATAATCTCAATCTTTTTTGCAAGATTATTGTTCACCTCATGAGTTGTGATTGGAGACAGAGTATCATGTTTTCCATGTACAGTCTGAAAATCAGATAGTCCTCGGCTTACTTAGCCTTTCAACTTTAGGACCATGTGATCTCATCTTGGATATAATAGTAATGGTACTGATGGCTACGTAAGCAAAAGACAGTGCTTAATCTAGAAGTGATAAGAGGCAATAGCAATAGCTAAAATATCAAGTTTTCAAAGACAGCTATGGCAGAATATGAGGAGTGACAACAAGTGTCCTGTGTTAACTTTTTATTTTAGTTTATTCTTTGGGGAGGGGGGGGCGGCAATGCCAGTTGTGGTTCTGGTGGTATATTTCACTCATCTTGATAGGAGATGTTGTGTCGGTTCCAATTTATAAAGACCCTGTGTACAACAGAAATAATCTGCTGGGACCTTTACCATCCTCAAAATCCTTGTTATATTTGAGTTCATTTTTCCAGCCACTGTGTCAACCCATCTCCTTGACTGTGTTCACCTCCTTGTTGACTCTCCATTTTACTAAGCATGATGATATCCTTTTTCTGGAACTGGTCTCTCCTTATAGCATGCTCACAGTTGGGCAATTCACCATTCTCTCTTCTAAGGAGCATTCTTCTACATCTTCTTAGGCAATTTTTTTCATTCTTCCCACATGTCAAGGTATTTTCAGTATTTTTTGTCAGCATCAAATTGGAATGCATCAGTTCTTTGGTGGTCTCCCATATTCATATGAAATGATAGAACTTTAAACAAATACTTTTGATCTTTGGTTCCTTTTCAGCATCACCATCCCTGGCACCAGTCATAGTTCAATTCAAGGGCACAGCAGAAAAATTTAAAAAAAGGACATTTGTAGCATCTTGCTGAGACTGCAAAACATGATGAGAAAAGTTGCAGAAAAATGATGACAGCAGAACCAGAAGATCTGCAAAGAGTTTCAGGAGACGAGTTGGGCTTTTGAGTCCACAGAATGACAGTGCTGAGAATTTTTAGGCCGAGGCTCACTGGCAGAGCAGGGTGCTTCTGAACACTTACTGGCAAGACTAAAAGAGCTTTGTAATACTTGTCTAACCAAACAGAGGCCAACGCACCAAAATGCCAAGGTCAAGTGGCTGAAAGGGCATGACCAGGCAACATCATGCTGACTTGATGCGGTAGTTATCAAATATACCACAACTCATAACCTTCACTTGCTTTGACACAAACAGTTCCTTATAGGTCACTTACTCTTTCTGTGCTGGGTTTGACAATTCATTACAGTGGTTAAAAAGAACTCTGACCAAATTTGTGAAGAGGACCTTCCTCTTTTCCTCTGCCCCACCACTTTACCAGACATGGTGTCCTTTCCTGACATTTACCGCTCTTGACAACATGCCCAACGTATCAAAGAGGAAATCTCGCCATTTTTGCCTCCAAGCAGCACTCTGCTAATACTTCCTCCAAGACAGGTCACTTTGTCCTTTTATTATCCCTTGATGCTTTCAGTATTCTTCCCCAGGACCTTAATTGTTGCTAGATATCATAAAATTAGTTCTGATTTATAAGACTCTGTGGACCAGAATGGAATGCTTCACAGTTATGGGCCATTCTCACAATCATTACTATATTTGAGGCTGTAAGTGTAACCTCTTCTCTCAACTCACCTCTCTAAATGCCCGCCTTTTATTTAGTTAATCTTCTGGTCTACCAAGAATCATGTTCTCCTCCAAGGATTGGTTCCCTCCTACTTTTTTATAACTTTTTATTTTAAGTGGGTGAAGGCTTGCAAAGCAGATCAACTATTCATTTAATAATTCATATTTTTATGTGATTGGTTGCAATCTTTATAAGGTAATATCACTTATCACACTTCTATATCCTGTTTCCATTCCTTCTTTTCTAATCCTTCTCAACTTTGCCCCTAGATAAATTCTACCATTTGGCTTTTAAATTGTTGCTAATTCCAACACGTGCATATCTCATTAGTGTAATTGTTATCCTAACAGACATATTTAGCTAAAAATGGAGCCACTGTGTTAACTTTGTAGACCTGAAGTGTGGCTAAGTGCCACCGTCTCAGATATGCTGATTTTTTTATTTTATGATTTTGAGTTCTCCTTATTTCCCACTCTAGCTAAAACCTTTTGATGTTACATGTATCTGAAAAGTTGATAGATATAACTGTGTACCATATAGTTCTTCTGGTCTCAGGATTGTAGACACACAGTCCATTGGTGCATGGGACGAATTGCTTCCAAGTACCTTTGGTTGTCAGGACTCTTGGGCCTTGCACAGTCCTCTGCCATTAGACTCTCTACTGAGTGCATGCCACATGGGTTCTGTCACAAGCCTCTTTGCTGCTTATTGGTTTATTTCGCAGAAAATATAATAGTTCTCTCCGTTCCTCTCCACTATCATACACTCTAAGGATTAGCCAAGCTCATATCCATTCCTCAGCTCTGAGCCGCTCCAGGTGGGATCTCTTGGCTATTAGGCTTTTCCATTGTCAGACTTTGTGCCACCTACCTCTGCTGATAATTGACCCAGCTCATAGCTAGTACAGCAGCCTATTGACCTTTATTATGCACTCTGTCATCCTCTCTGATATAAAGGCTCTCAAGTATTGGAGAAGTCCCTCTGCCATAAGTTGACTTACTCTTAACTGACCAAGCTCACAGACAGTAGTGACTTCGTAATCATTAGACTACCACACATCTTTTGTGCCACTTACATCTTGATTCTAATCCCTTAACAAGTAGCCTTTCCAAGAGACTATTGGAATCCAGCTAATCCTCAAAAGTAAATAAAATAATAAAACAAAATAAAATAAACGTTGGCTCGGTCTATGTTTCCTTAGTCCCGAAAATAACATTCTTGCTCTTAAAGAAATAAGTCATGTACAGTGTAATTTTTCCCAAAGAAATATGTCCTTTGAGTTCTCGGCTGCTGCATCCATGAGCTTTGATTTTGACTCCAAGTGAGATGAAATCCTTGACAATTTCAATCTCTTCTTTATTATGATGCTGTCTATTGATCCATTTATGAGGAATTGAGTTCTTTGCCTGAGTTTTTATTCATACTAAAGGTATGATCTTAAACAACAAATGTGTCTAATCTTTACTGCTTTCAGAAAACAAAGGTATTCCATTTGCATATCAAAGATTAGCAATTAAGCCTTCCTCTAAGTTTGATATAGGTAGATTTCTTTTAATTATTAAACATACAGTTTGAATGAGTCTGCTGAAAATATGTGACTATCCTCTGGTGATCATGGGAGCTAGCCAGCGCTGCTCCTGAGAGTCGCGGGCTGCATTCCCGCACTCAGCCATGTAAGTCACTGGGGCTCAGCTCCATTCTTGATTTTTAAATCATGCTGTATTCCTTGGTCCTTTCTGTAAGACTGCCAATTCATCCATGTACAGGTTCTACATGAATGCACTCAGACGTTTGGGAATTTTCATTCTTCTCAATGTTGTGCATAGTTTGTTTGATCCAAAACAATTAACATTCTAATGAATACAGCTACTACTAAAATTACTGATGCAAATTATGGAATTCCATGGGTCTCCAATCTGAACTTGATCAAACATGCAATCAAATGCATTGATAGCTATTAGCGATGGGAATTCAAAACTTAGAACAAAGAAACAATAGTTGGAAAATATACTTGCGGATAGAAATGAAGCTGGAGATTCCATGATAGAATTTTTCCAGATCAATGGCTTTTCCATAGCAAATACATTTGTCAACAACACAAAAGATGACTATACACATGAAATTCTCCAGATGTAATACAGAGAATCCAAGCTGACTACATCTATTGGAGGAGATTATGAATACAGTATCAGCAGCTAAAACCAGGCCAGGGGATGACTATAGAACAGACCATCAGTTACTCATATGTAACTTCAGATTGAACATTAAGAAAGTTGAAATGAGTCCATGAAAGGCAAAATATAACCTGAATATATCCCACCTGAATATGGAAAACATCTCATGAACAAATTTATACATTAAATTAATGATAGAAGACTTGGTAAGCAGGAGAATGACATAAGAGCATCATACATGAAAAATCTAAAAGATCATAAAATGACAGAAAACTAAAAAAAAAATGAAAGTGGATGTCAGAGGAGACTCTGGAATGTGCTCTTAATTGTAGAGTAGAAAATGCACATGGAAGAAATGATGAGGTCAAAGAGCTCATCAGAAAATTTCCAAAAGGGTAGCTTGAGAAGACAAAGTAAAATGTCATAATATAATGTATAAATATCTAGAGCTAGAAAACCAAAAGTAGAGAACACTGGAAGAATCGGGGAAATTCAAGCGTTGAGTGGCGATGTTGAAAAATTGTATGGATAAATAGTTGAATGATGCAAGAAGTATCCAAAGAAGTTGGAAAGAACACAATCACTATACCAAGAAGAACTAGTCGACATTCCACAATTTTAGGAGATAACATCTGAGCATGAACCAATAGCAGTGACAAAGCAGTTCAAGCTGTCCTGAAAGCATTAGCCAGAAACAAGACTCCACCAACTGATGGGATTATAATTGAACTGTTTCATCAAGCTGATAAAGACTGATAAACACTTATCTATGCCAGGAACAAATAGGTCCGCCATTGTACCCATTCCAAAAGTAGATGGCACAGCAGAATGCTCAAATTATAGATTAATTCCATCTGTCACGTGAAAGTAAATCTTTGCCGAAGATCACCCACCAATGGTGGCAGAAGTACATTGACAAGGAACTTCTAGAGACTCAGGTTAGATTCATAAGAGGATGTAAAAAAAAGAATTATTTTCGAGGTCTTCTTGCATTTAATTGGTTAGACCAACGTATTCAACTGGAAGAACCATAATCAATCAAATATGAATAGCCTTGAGAAGGATGGGAATTTCAGAACACTTCATTGTGTTATGTGGAATCTGTATATCAATTTTAAAAAATGTTTGAACAGAAAAATGAAATGCTTCATGATCTAAAATCAAGAAATGTGTGTTTCAAGGTTATACCCTCTCACCATGTTTATTCAATTTGCATACTGAGAAAACAACCATAGATTCTGGATTATATGAAGAAGATGGCAGCAATAGAGTTGGAAGAAAGGCTTTCAGCAACCAATAGTTTGTAGATAACACAACCTTGCTTTCTGGAAGTGAAGAGGTCTTAAAGTGCTTGCCGGGGAGGTTAAGGATTGTAGCCTTCACTATGGCATACAACTCAATGTACAGAAGACCAAAATCCTCACAACTGAATCAATATGGTAACATCATGATAAGCAGGAAAACCAAAGTCAAGGATGCCATCTTGCTTAGATTCACAATCAATGTTCTTGAAAGGAGCAGTTAAGAAATCATATGCTGCATTGCATTGGGCAAATCTGATTATAAAACCTCTTTAAAGTATTGAAAACCCAGGGAACCAAAGTCCATCAATAGGTACAGCCCCTTACAGAGAGGTTATAGAGAAGAAATGAGTCAGTCAAGGTATGGTCAAGGTACAGTGTAGTAACAATGAAATATTCAACTTTCTTCTAGTACCTAAATGCTTCTTCCCACCCACTATCATCCCAAGTCTACCTTACAAATCCAGCTAGACCAGGGTGTGTACACTGGAGCCAGAAACGGGTAATTCGGCACAGATGATCCTTTCACGATGAGGGGTGAAGGTGGTGATGCCATGAGAGTGGAGGGAAGATGGAGTAGAAAGGGGAAACCTATTGTAAGGATAAACCTATTGTAAGGATTTGCACATGACCTACTCTCTGGGATACAGACAACAGTGAAGTGAGTGAAGGGACACATCGGACAGTGTATGCTTAAAAAATAATGAAAAATTTTAAATTGTTAAGGGTTCATGGGGGAGGGGGATTGGGGAAGGAGGGGAAATATGGGAAGCTGGTACTGGGGCCCTAGGTAGAAGGAGGATGATTTGAGAATGATGATGGCAACAAATGTGGTCTGCATGCAATTGACTTATATATTGATCATGATAGGAGTTGCATGAGTCCTCAATAAAATGATTTTTTTTAAAGCTTATGGTGAGAACTCAAGTAAAAATGTTTTGGAAATGATGGCAACATCTGTACAAATCTGCTTGATACAATTTATGTATGAAATGTTATAAGAACTGTAAGAGCCCCCAATAAACTGATTTTAAAAAAGGATTGAAAACCAACGATGTTACTTTGAGGATTTAAGTGAGCCTTACCCAAAGCAGGACCTTTGAGTCCTCATAAGACTGAAGCAAAAAGATGCATTTGAATTATGACACTGGCAAAGAATATCTGAAGTACCATGGATTGCCAATAGAACAACCAAATCTGTTTTGGAAGAATTATTGCAAGGATTCTCCTTAGAGGGAGGGAGATGACAGAAGAGGGAAGGAGATGACAGAAGAGAAGAAGAAATGTCAGAAGAGACAATCCATGGGAAAGGACATTATGTTTGATCAAATAGAGGGACAGAAAAAGAGAGAAAGCCTCTCAACAAGATGGATAGACACAGTGGCTTTAACAATGTGTTCAAGCACATGAACAGTTGTGATGGTGATGAGTTCAAAGTTTTCCATTCTGGTTTTCAAAAGTGGCCTCTCAATGGGAGCTGTCTGAATGACATCTAACAAACAACTTCCAGGTATTTTAGTGTAGTCACCCATCACAACAGATAGTAATGAATTTGAATGAATCCACGTGATATAAGTAGAACTATTGGGTTGAAATTGCCTACATTGCAACCCATGGATTCATGAGCTGATTGAATGTCACTCACGTTATGCCATTGTTTCAATGAAGCACCTAATAGTTAATAAACTGAGATTTATATTTTAGAAATATAAAATAAGTGTTTAAGAATGGATTAGAGGAGAGGAGTGTAATGTCATGTGTTAAATAGTACAGGAAAAACAATCAGCATACTTACAGTTCATAAAGTGTATGACTACATATGTATTTTTTTTAATCACTTTCAGCTTTTTGATTAATTGACAAATTATGGGAGTTGGTTTGATCAAAGAGTTTATATTCTCATTCAGTCAATAAATATTTTTTGAGCATCTGTTGTTTTAAATCTCGGTTCTGTGTACTTTGAGATCTGTAAAAATGAAAACAAGAATCCTTTTCTTTTTTTTTAAGAATACTTTTCTTAAAAATCTTATGGTGTTGTACTTTGAATGAGATGGCTATAAATAATGCAAAAGTAAGTGCAATGTGACTTAAATTGCCTGTCAATCTCAGGTCCTCCCTCAAAACTGCATTTAAACACTCTCAGAGAAATGTATCTTAAAAATTAAAATATGAGTGCACTTCACAAATCTTGTGGAAAATTCTATGGTCACCTAGTTAAAAATGTCCATGAAAATTTTACAGACTTCTTATGCTTTTTTATAATGTCTAAATTAGGTGTATGCATACTTAACATCCCTGTGAGAAAGGGAAGGTCTTCTACTCTTGTAAAAAATTAGTGTCTTAGAAACCTGCAGGGCAGTTCTATTCTGTCCTACCATGTCCCTGTAAATTGGCATCTATTTGATGGCAGTGAGTGAGTATCCTTAATATCTAATCATAAATCATTTGCACAGTAAAAATGCAAAGCAATAGCCAATACTGAAGTGTTTCTAAGATGTTAACAAATGCAACTTAAATGGATCTTATAATTCATATAATTAACTTGACACTATGCCTGCGTGGGACTGACAATCATTCTAAATAATTAATTCAGAAAGGAATACACCATGCATCTGATACCACTCAAGTGCAGAGAATGAACTCTAAATTTCCCAAGCACTTGTCTTTGCTGGTGCCCTGACATTAATTATGTGCTTCCTTCCATAAATTCTCTGTCTTTAAAGAGTAGTTTCTATACTTTAGAATTTCAACCTTTAGCAAACTAAGAACACCATAACCCACTACTACTGATTATTTATTCCTTTTCATAATTTTCACCATGGTCACACTCATATTTCCTCTTATACTTATGCCTTTTCTTCTTTATATGTTAAAGGCCATTCTCCCTGTCACCATTTATCCATGTGAAATGAAAGTTATGTTTGCATGCTCTATTCCCAACAGTCATCAAATCAAGTTTAATTTTTCTTTCTTTCAACCTTTTCTGTGCTTTGCATGCAGTTATTTTTTTAAACTCCATGATTTGAAAAATAGCCCTTTTCTTATATAACTGCATCTTTTCACTTAAAAGACTGAATTGCTTGACACACTAGAGAACAATCAAACAATATTAAGATATCCTTCATCTTAAAAATGTTTCCTTATTCCCATTAAAATCCTTTCTATCCATCCACAGACCCAAGGCAAGGCAGCTACTAGTCAATTTTCTATTCTAGTCCTCAAGGCTGAAAGAAAAGTTCATGAAGAAATGTGGAAGATTACCTTAATTCTCATCTTGCTTACAGTGATTACCTAACTGAAATGATCAGAAGAGATTCAGAAGTGAGCTCCCCACCTCTAGTCCAAAACTTACAGATTCCTTGTAGAGTTCACAGCACTAACAGTGGATGTGGACAACAAAGAAGACGCTTGTAAAATGACGCAGATGTGCACTCAAAGGGATAAAGGGGTCATTAATTACTTTATGTTTTATGTCAAAGAACAATAAGGAAGATTTCACAGCATGCAGGCAATGCCAGGGGAACAATTTGATAGGCTTTGAGAGATAAACTAGAGTTTAGTTTAGTTTAGTATAGTTTGAATTAAGAAGGTGTCCTTGGAAGTTATCAGAAACTTGTGATATTGGTGTTTATGGTAGTCTACATAACAGTGGATCAAAAGAGAATAGGACCTAAGGGTCAGAATAGCTACAAATTATGTAGCTTGGAAAATTATATTTGAGTGTAGAAGGAACCTCAAAACTATCTGATGGTCAATGCTCTTTTCTGACTCATGAAAATGTTAAATGATGCAGTTGAGACTACTCAAGTGGCAAGTCCAGGTCTAGGATCCAAGTCTCATTCTGCACATGCTGCAATTTTTTCCCACACAGAATGAATACTGTTCTGAAGAGTGGTTATGGATATTGGACTGTGATAAAATTGACTATTGGGGTTCTTAGTGAAACTTGGAAGTTCAAAAATCCTGTGGTGGATATTCCAAGCTCTTCTCTTTAGTGTCTACATACAAAAATATTCCACAGTAGCCCTTAAATAGTGACAAAGCTATTGAAAAAATATTGAGAATATTTTAATTGAGTTGGTGATATTGTTGAAAGTATAAATTGTGACTCCATGACCAATAAGGAGGGGATCTAATGGAATAGTGATTTGTACACTGTGCAGATAACCTCAAGGGTGAGTAGTTTGAAACCATTAGCTGCTCTGCAAGAGAAAGATGAAATTTTCTATTTCTGTGGAGATGAACTCTCAAGAACACACAGGAACAGTTCTACCCTGTACTATAAGTCAGAATGAACTCAATGGCTCTGTTTGGCTTGGTTTCTTTTTGTTTGTTTTTAAATGTCCAATATATTATTTTGTGACTCATGTGTCTGAAATAGGCTTATTCTGTGTATGCAGCACAAATTGATGGGATAATAGTAATATTGGCTACATTAATGTGTTTTTCATGATCTATTGTTTGTACATGATTTTAAATTTCAACCTGATCCTTGTAGGTCTGTGAAAATCATTTGTTCCTCCTTTGATTACCTTTCCCATGTCAGCTTAGTTATGACCATTTTCAGATAGTGGGTCAAATAGATTTTTAAAAAGAATGTTTATTGAAAAGAAAAGTGAACTTTTTTGATGTTTCTTTTTATAAAACCTGAATATATATGCATAGATACACAAGAGTAAGTAAACTTGAGTGCTACAAAATCGTATAAAACTTTGTTAAACAGGGGCTGAGCCCCGGTGGCGTAGTGGTTGTGTGCGCGACTGCGGCCCACTGGGATGGAGGTTCAATTCCAGCAGTGGGGCTGGGCCTCCTACTCCCACCACCGGATAGCAGTGATGCCCCCCCCCAAAAAAAAACAAAAAAAAAACTTTGTTAAACAAAAAGATACAAATGTGAACTACTGATTCGTGATCTATACTCACCATCTAAGCTTACACACTTGAGAATGCAGAACTTCAATGTATCTAACAACCAGAAATATGCAGACGACATATTTCGCTTGCTGAAAGTGAGGAGGACTTGAAGCACTGGCTGATGAAGATCCAAGAGGACAGCCTTCTGACAAATCAACACGTCCTCCACAGCAAGGAGAGGAGAAACCTACTGGAGAATCAAGTTCAGGTCAGAAAAGGGGAGCATCTCCGTTTCAGAGGAGGCATTGATACTTCTGTTGGTGGGAGCAGTGGGTAAACAGAGAGGAAAAAATCTCACGTGGGAAAGGGATGTGAGACAATAGTTGTTGGGAGCCTAAGTAGAGTATAAGCCTGATTTTAGGTTCTTGAGTAGACACTACAAATACCTTTCTACTCCTCCAACCCTGTATGACCTGTGATATGTGGTAAACACTAAGGCGACCTTAAAATCTGCCCTCACGGGCTACATAATATCTCCCCAGGGCCACGTCACCAGAAGTCCTGTAGAAGCCTGACTAAACAAACTGGGCCCTTGGAGTTAGGACTAAAATACTCAGAGGGGAGAGGAATGGTAACCCCAAGACTGTGGTCATTGTACCCTGGATGGGACCACTGGCTTAGTGGTTATCCAATGAAGCAGACCCAGAACCACCATATTGAGTACCCCATTGCCTCCCTTGCTTTGATAAAACAGACTTTAATCTGTTAGACAAGGATCTGCCCTTGTAAGGAATTAAACAGGGAATTTTTCCCTAGCATCAATGCCTATGCTCCCTGAAACAGCTCACTCAATTAAGAAAAAAAAAAACCTTTACAAATCAGCAACCCATGGTTTGTAGCTTGCATTTGGTCTATACTCATATGAATGTCTCATATCAACAATTAAATTCTATGTCATTAGATAAATTTTTGATGATATCAGTGCAATCACCTTATACTCCAGGGCAATGTTTTTCTACCTTCTGTTTGTTTTTCATCGTTGCTTTTGTTCTTGCTCGTTTGGGGCTTTGTCATAATATGACCGACAAAAATAAACCAGAGTCATTCATAACCGGTGGACGAGCAGACAGATTCTGGGCTCTCACTTAATTCTAGCCCTAACCCATGTTAGTTCTTATAACATGGCTCTGCTTGAAAGTTGTCTTCCTGAGGAGGTCACTGAAAACCAGGGTGCTACATCAAAGTATAGTGAAGAAAGCAGATGGTGTCTAGCTTTCAACTGGAATAATGTTTGGGGTCTTCAAGAATTGGATCCAAGCAAGCAGTCATCTATGTGCGGCACATCGACAAAGCACACTAGCCCATGTGATCCATAGATGATGTTAGCAAAATCAAAGTATGATGAAAGGAAAAATATCAGGGCTTAAATCTTAAACACTTTATTTGTAGAAAGGTATTGCAGGTGGAGAGCTCAAAATTTGTCTGCCAAGTATGATGAAGCCTCTGGCAGATCCCTCTAGCCACAGTCAAAGGGTTCGAACAGCTTTACTTTCAGACCGAGATTACTGTCAGCTTGATTATGGTGGATAGAACCATGGTACAATATGACACTTGGTCAATTGACTTCCCTGTTGAACCAAACTGTATTTTTCTCTAAGCTCAATATTTCTTGCTTAATCCATAACATAAATTTCTTCTTTGGCATTTTATATGTTGAAGGTGGCCTTTTCCTTCTTACTCTTTATTTTTATCTTTATATTATTATTATTATTATTGCCTGTGGCAGTTTCCTAATCTGGGGTCAGTTTGTGGATTGACAGTATAGTGGTAGAGTCTAGCCTGCCAATCTGGAGATAACCAATGAAATCTCTGTGTGGGCCTGACTTTTTCCTGAGAACTCTGAGAAATGTGGTAATTCCTTCTTGGTGGCAGGAGACATCATCTCTCTGTTCATTCCCTTTTACTGCCACAGAATACACAGGACTGCACCCGCTGGTCTGTGATTGTCCTGGTGTCATTGCATGTGCTTCGTGAATCTGAAGAGACCATATCGATTGGTATCAGACATAATGCGTGAATACTGGACTTATGATCTGGGACTAGACTGAGATGTTTTCTGAATGTTCAATTGCTCTTGTATATAAAACTCTTTCTTAAACATATATGAATGTTTATGAATTTATTTCTCTAATCTACTTGGACTAAAAAAATTGCCATTTTTTGTTTCTGTTTTTTATCGTTTCTGTTGGATTTCCCAGTTCATGAAGCACAGAAAGAGTGAATTCATAGAGGCAGCATCTGTGCAATAGTTTTTTGGGAGGATAGGGAGTGGTAGGGTTAGGGGATTTGGGGAGCAAACTGTTTGCTACAGTCATCTACTGATGATAGAGACACAATTAAATGCATCTTATTTGTAATAAACCTTTTCTATAGACATGCACAGGAGCCCTGGTAACATAGTGACTTATACGCCCGGCTACTAAGCAAAGGTGAACAATTTGAAACCATCAGTCACTCCTTGGGGAAAAGCTGACGGTTTCATTTCTATTCACATAAAGAGTTGCAGTCTTGGAAACCCATAAGGGCAGTGACACTCTGCCTGATGGGATCACCATGAGCAGCAATTGACTGGATTGTGATGAATTTGGTTTTTGTTTGGTTTTCGTTATACCCACATGTATGAGTATTTGTGTCTATCTGTGTACAACTACTCCTAACTTATTGAAGTGCTGTTTTTAGGTGCCATCAAGTTGGTTCCAATTCATAGTAACATATGTACAATAGAATGAACCGCTGCCTACTTCTGAACCAGCCTTAGCAATTACTGTTGGGCTTGAGCCCATTAAAATAGCCATTAGGTCCCCATATCTCCTTTATGTTGGCGTTTTTATGCACAGCCACCCCACTTTAGCAAACATGATGCCCCCTTCAGGGACTGGTCTCTCTTGATAACAAACTCAGGAGAAAAAGACTTGCCAAGTATCCTCTAAGGAGCATATTCTCTGAAGACCTATTTGTTTCCTTGACATTCCATAACACTTAATATTCTTCACCAGCACAATAATTCAATACATCAACTTTTCTGCCACCTTCCTTGTTTATATCTTAACTCCTACATGCATGTAAAGCAATTGAAAATGCTATGGCTTGTACAGTGCAGTGAATTATTTAATATGATACTTACCCATAGACTCATTCATCTCAGCAAATGACCTTAATTTCCCTTTCTGATCTTGGTAAAAAGGTGTGGTTTGACACTCATTAGATTATATGATTGTGCCATGAGTGTTAACAGAATTAATAGTGATTACCATCTGGCTGTGTAAAAAATGAGTCAATTCAGAAGAAGGAAAGGAATTCCACTGGCTTCAAGTGTCAAGAGGCCCAAGCAGAGGATGGTCTAAGAAAATGGAGTTACCTGTGCACTGGACTCCCTTGATCTAGGAGGCAACTTTGATGGGGGAGGAGAGGAGCAGCAATAACAAACCTAGAGTCAGAGCATGAGACAGAATTGTGAGCTGCCTTCAGATTGAGGTGTATAGCAGATTGACGGATGCATTGGCCTTTTATTAATAGCTCTAAAAGAGCTTTATTACGCTGCTTTAGCAGGGCCAAGTCAGGCCTTAGAGAAACCTGTCTGAAGACATGGCAGACAAGAAACTGTATTGACTGAACAATTGTTCCCTCTGTATTTCTCACCTGAGTTTTTTGTAATTGAAATATGTTTTATTATCATTTTATTGTCAATGGTCAAAGGAAAGAAGTTCTTATTTTTTAATAGTGTATCTTCTTAAAATCATTTTATTGGGGGCTCATACAATGCTTACCACAATCCACACATACATCCATTTTATGCAAAGCACATTTGTGCATTTGTTGCCATCATCATTCTTAAAACATTTTCTTTCTACTTGAGCCCTTGGTATTAGCTCATCATTTTTCACCTCTCTCCCCACTCTCCCTCCTTCATAAACCCTTGATAATTTATATATTATCATTTTGTCATATACACTTTCCGTTGTCTCTCTTCACCCACTTCCGTGTTCTCCCTACCCCAGAGAGGAGGTTATTTTTAGATCCTTATAATCGGTTCCCCCTTTCTACTCCACCTTCCCTCCATCCTCCCAGTATTGCCACTCTCACCACTGGTCCTGAAGGAATCATCTATCGTGGATTCCCAATGTTTCTGGTTCCTATCTATACCAGGGTACACCCTCTGGTCTAACCAGATTGGTAAGGTAGAATTGGGATCTTGATAGTGGGAGAGAGGAAGCATTTAAGAATAGAGGAAACTTATATGTTTCAACATTGTTGTACTGCACCCTGAGTGGCTGGTCTCCTTCCTGCGATCCTTCTGTAAGGGGATATTGCTTTACCTACAGATGGGATCTGGGTCCCCAATCTGTATTCCTCCTCATTTATAATGATATAGTTTTTAGTTCTTTGATGCCTGATACCTGATTCCTTCAATACCTCGTGGTCACACATGTTGGTGTGATTCTTTTATGTCGGCTCTATGCTTCTGAGCCACATGGCTGCTTATTTACCTTCAAGTCTTTAAGATCTCAGATGCCATATCTTTTGATAGTCAGGCACCATCAGCTTTCTTCACCACATTTGAGTGTTAAACTTTTACTTACCCTATTAAATTCTATTACAGTGAATGTAGTGTATGAATTCCATGTGGCTAATGCAATAAATTATTGGGTGCAGCTGAAAAGGGAAAAGACAAAACAGAAAAAAAAACACAGGGAGAGGAAAAGTTTGTACATAAGGTCGGAGGTAGGGGCATATCTGATCTCTTCCTTGTACCAATCAGCCTTGAGTTCCAAGTGAGGTCAGATGTTGCCCCCACATTGTTTGTTCAGCTTGGGTCAGGCATCCTAGACATCCTATCTTTTGTTTGTTTATTTGTTTGTTTGTTTGTTTGTTTTTTGGGGGACATGGGAGCTACCCAGCGCTGCTACTGAGAGCTGCTGCTGGTTCTGAACCGCCAAGCCCGCAGGCTGCAGTCCCGCACTCAACCACTTAAGCCATGGGGGCTCAGCCCAGTATAATCTTTAAAATGACATTTTTGCTCTTCAAAACTTGAAAGTGGTCTTGTGCTGCCACCTTTCCCACGCCAATACCAAATTCGACTTCTTGACTGCTACATTCATGACCATTGGTTTTGAAACCAAGCAAGATGAAATCCTTGGCAGTTCAATCTCTTGTCTGTTTCTCTTGATGTTGTGCATCAGTCCAGTTTTAAGGACTTGGGTTTTCTTTAAGTTGAAGGTAACTCTTCTTAGGTTGTATACTAGGTGTTTGCTGACTCACTCTGAGAAGATTATCATCTGGTTCCACTCCATATCTGAGAACGTTCCACTGTCATTCATAAAATTTTCAGTGCATTAATTCTTTTGAAATGGACAGTCTAATTCTTCTTCATAATCTGTTTTTAGTCTGGAAGTACAGTTATACTGGTGACATAGCTTCCAGAATGGCAGCTGCATGAAAACCACCACAGTATGACAAACAGACACGTAATAGACTTAGCCCCAACAATCCTTCAATACTACATCTCCTGGATGGATATTTTTTTCCTTCAGTTTCTTCAACTTAACATATGAATGTGTTCCTCATGTTAGCCTTTCTCATTCCAAGTGCTTTCAAATTTCATTGGGATACTTTGCTTTGCCTCCCTGAATTGCATTTTGAAAAAAGTTTAGCTCTTTTGCTTCATAATTTTCTTCATTTGGTTCAGTTTCTCTACACTCAAGAGCCAATTTTAAAGTCTCTTCTTACATTTTGACCTTCTATTTCTATCTTATCTCTTGATATCTTTTGTTTTCTTCATGTAAGCTATTCTTAATGTGATTACACAAATCATCAATCTTCTGTCACTAGTATTCAATGTTTTAAATATTTTCTTGAGATGTTCTCAAAATTCAGATGGCATATAATCAAGATCATATTTTATCTCTGGTGGACTTGTATTTTATTTTCTTCAACTTTGACCTGAACTTGCTTATAAAATAGTGCCCTCATTTGACTACTCCAGTTTGTTGATATGCAACTACTCCCTGGCCTTTTCTCGCATATGTAGTTAAATTAGATTCCTGTGTGTTACTTCTGGTGAGGTCTCTGTGTACAGTTGCCCTTCTTGTTGTTGATAGGTAGTATTTGCAAAGAAGGGGTCATTGATCTTGTAAAATTCTATCATCGGATCCCCAGCTTTATTTCTATAACCAAGGGCAAAGTTTTCAAATATTGTTCTTTCTCTTTGTTTCCAACTTTTGCATTCTAGTTTCCAGTAATTATCATTGCATTTTGATTGAATTTAGTAGAATGAACAAATGAACAACTCTATTTGTTCATAGCCAACTTTAGTGGTTGGTGTGTAATTTGATATAATCAGTTCTAAAAGTCAGATTGTGCACAGACATCCACAAAGATATCAACTTTGTTAAGTTCCAAAGACCAAGTGGATACGTGAAAATTAGCATTGAGAGGTGGGAACTGTACCTTGGCTTCACCACAGGTGCTTTTCTCTCCTATTTCTCACTACTTGTCTTGCTGGTCTCAGAAGGCATGTGGCATAAGGGACTCCCAGTTCATGCTATTGCAGGACCAATGAAGGTTGGAGTGGATGTTGGTAGTTGAAATGTTCAGTTGTTGCCTTCTGCCAGCTTTCATTGAAGTGCTTTCCTTGTACAGGACCACATGCAGTCCCATCCTTGCATTCTCCCTCCCATAGTCTTCCATGGAACTCATGGTTTGTTGTCTCAATAGACATTCTGCTTCCTGTTTAAGACTTTGTCACCCTACCAATGTCCTATTTACACCCCCAGAACCTTGTAACAACACTTGTCCCAGTCAAACTAAGACATTGTGGGTGAACTGGAGAAGGCATCTCACAGCTAATAGTACACTATCCTTCTTGTCAACTATTACAGGGTTTCAGATATGGTATGGTCCAGTGAGAATGTCCTGGTCTCAATGTATTAGGGCTTGGACTATTAGAGGTATCATCTGTTAATTTTCTCAAAGTTGTTTCAAGTGTGAAATTTTGATAGTAAAGGAAGAATAAGTGTATTAGATTGCTAATTTATGTTTTTCTGATTAATATTGAAAAAGACTTGTAAATACCCTTATAAGAGCATTCTCTTTTTATTATTCATTCATCTTTTGTCTATCATGTATAGGTAAATTGGAAGTATTTTTCCATATGTATTTACCATCTGTAATTACATCTGTAAGACAAAAGCACAAATATCTTTCAAATTCAGTGAAAAAGACAAGGCCAATAGATTTTTAACTTTATTTTTCTCTACTTGTAAGACTATCTAGATTTGTAAAACATTTATTTTTTCCAAATTATCAAAATTCTCCTTTACTTTTCATACTACATTATTGGATACTTTTTTCAATCTTGTTGATTCTTCCTTCACACAAATTCACTATTTTGAAGTTTCCAGGGTTTAGGAGTTGTTTCTCAATGCTCGACATATTCTCTTTCAGTGATCACACACATTTCCATAATTTAAAATACCATCTACCAGAAATGATTCAGTCTTGATAATACTTGTAATCCCAAACACATATAACTAGCTGCTTACTTTGACATTTCTACTTAGTTGAAAAGCAATGCCTCAAACCAGCCACAACCCAAAATCTTGTTTTCCTGTTTCCCAGTGTATGCTTCTCATTAATTTCCATCTTATAATTATCACATTCACCAAAGTGACTTGAGGAAAAAAAGATGTTATATGATTCCTGTCTGTCCCTGCCATATCAATTATTCTACCCATCAACTATTTCTTTGTTGACAACAATCCCACTAGTATTCCTTTTGTAATATTTTCAACCTTATAATCTACTTTTATAGTTATTCTTGAGTGATGTTGTAATACCTCACCTGTGCTTTTAACTCTAATGATTATTGATCACAATTAGAATGAAGCCAAATCCTTACCTTGAGCTGAGAAGCCCAAATCTAAATCCTAGGTCCTTGGTGAAATGCAAGAGATAAATCAGTATGATATTAGTCAGAAGAATAAACATAAGGAGGATTTATTTACTCTTCTGAAGAATATCATACTGATTTATCTCTTGCATTTCACTTAGGATTTAATTTTCCTTTTCTTTTTTCTATCTTAAAGGCATTATATTGGAATACATTTTTCCTGATATTTATGTCCTTGTCCTGATATACAGAACTTAGAGTACTGTCACTTTACTAAGCTGTCTTCTTTGACCTCATATTTTCAGTTCAATATCTCTGGAGAACTCTAAGTCACACCATTTAAGAGAGTAAATACTTTCTAGCACATCACTCAGTTTTACTAATTGCATAGTTCCAATCACTAATATTTGTCTCTATCACTCATTCATCCTCCAAAATATAAATTTCAAGAGTGTGAATTTTTCAATGCTTGGCACTTGGTATATGCACTGTGTATCTATGTTTAAAAGGAGAATAGTTGCATTTACCCAGGTGAATTGTTGTTCATTGGGAGTAATTCTCATTTAAACATTTAAAAAAATTAGTTCTTTGTTTTCATATGCATTAATAAAGGGATTAATTTTGTGATGTATAAAATAGTAATGGTTTCTAAATGTTCAAGCCATTTCTATTGGAATGATTGCCATTTCTGTTTTTTATTGATTTAGCAAATAATATATGGAAGATGGGAGAAATTCAAAGCTATCAGATTTTCTTTTCAAATCTTTTAATATATTTCAATTAAAGAAAAAAAACTTTCTCAGAGTCACTGGATATAGTCCATATGCTGCATTAAATTCTTATAAAAATTGGCTTTACACTGAAGAAGGATACTTAATTCAAGCTGTTTAAGCAAAGTTAGCATATTGTTGCACAACTTTCTGGAAGAAGTTCCTGTGAGTGTAAATGGCTAATTACAAGATTGTGCCAAAATTTAGCAAATAAAAAAATAAAATAAAACTATGTAAAAAATCCCATCAAGTACATTTCTGCTACTGTTAAAATTTTAACAGATTATTTCAATGCTCAGACAGCTTATTAATGTGGATATAATGTAATATTGCAGAAGAGTAAAATACTCTTGAAAATAGCCTCAACATGAAGGTGGTTTACAAAATAGAAGTTACATGTATATTAGGAACAAAATGCTACTAAACCTAATGACTGGATATTTAGAAAACACATTCATTAAATAAATGCACATTTCCTGTCATTGCCATCAATGATGTTTCCATTAGAGGTATATTCACTTACCAGACCTAAAGCGTTCATTAATTTAAAGTGCTTTCATTAATCACTTTATATCTGTTGCTTGGTATAAAGCCATATTTTTCCATAGTTATATGCACATTTAATTATTAATTTACAAAACTACAAAATCACACAGTTCTCTTTTAATGCACATTTTATTTTTATAAGAGATTGTAGAGGTAAGCACTTCCCCTTAGTGTTGATGACTTAGGGCTTGATACTTATGAGGTCTTATGATCACATTAATATACCCAAATTCTTGAATATTTAAGGTGCTTCTATCACAGGTGGATGAGCCTGTGGAAGAGAGAGAGTTAAAGATTCCCAATGAAAACTGTTGCAGGAATACTTTTCTCTCAGGCACCCACTCTCATTGGAGTCTCCCCTGCCCCCCTCTCTCTCCTCCTCTTCTTTTTGGGTGTCAACACACTGCTACCTTGCAATGTCAGAGCTTATCTTACACCTGAAAATGTGCCCTTCCTAAAGAGGGTCAAAGGAACCATCAAGGTGACACCACAAACTCATTTATTCCCATGAACTTAAATATATTTCAAAGGCAGGATAGCTACCTGTGTCAGTCCAAGTTGACAAGAGAACCAAATCCAGGGAGACTTATATGTATGTAAGAGAGAATTCTATATCAAAGAATAATTGTATATGAAGGAAACATTCGAGCCCAGTCCAGATCAAGTCCCTAAGTCCGATATTTGTACATATGTCTGATACTAGTCTATAACTTCATCATCAGACTCATGCAATGGATCGAATGACACAGACTGCAGGAAGATCACAGGTGATTTGGTGGAAATTCTTGTGGATTCTGTGGAAGTAGAAATATCTCCGCATTGGTGGGGGTCTCCATGTGGCTCCTCCAACTCCAGGGCTCCAGCTGCCCTCAGCATGGCTCCATTTGGCGTGTCAACACGAATGTCTCACAGGTAGACAAGGAGATAGTGGTGAGTATTTTCTCCAGTGAGTTATTTATCTCTTGGTACCTCCAAATGAGGTCATCAAGTTGGAACCTGAGTGGCAGGCTGGACTTTGCACCAGATTATGTAACTGCCACAATTAAATTTATTCGCATTTCTAGTGGGGCAAAATGTAAATGGAATACATCAAGATCACTGATGAACCAGCAGCACACACAATAAGAAATTACCTACTTTGCAGATAACCAAATCCTTTGAGAATATTTTACATTTTCTATAATCAAAGTAACAGAAGAAAAATATAAAAGAAGTAATAAAGAGAAAAATAATGTCTTCAATAAATAAGGGCACATGTTTACTAGAAGTCCCTAAACCATGGCTATCAAGTTGATTTTTGGGACATAGTGATACTATAGGGCAGAATAAAACACCTCTATGGGGTTTCCAAGGGGGTAATGTGTATACAAGATTCCATTTTTCTCTCATGAAACTGCTGGTGGGTTTAATCTGACGACTTTTGGGTATGCTGTTAAACACTGTGATACTAGGCCTCTTACCAGGAAACCCTGGGTCATGCAAATGGTTAAAATGATTAGCTACTAACCGAGAAAGATAAGCCCTTAAAAAAAAAAGCCACCGTGCATTTCGTCGAAATTTAAGACATAAGTGCCTCAAGAACGAGATCCAAAGAATGGGGAAAATATTTGTAACCAGTCTTAGAGCTTAAAATTGGAGTACCCTGATTTGCAGAAATCTGAGGATGACAATTACAGCCCAAAATTCATTTGCAGAGTCTACACATAGGTGAATCCTTCATTGAATCCCTCCTGCTTGCTAACCAAGGATGCAGATAATCTTGGCCCCAGGCAGCATGCACTTGGACAGTAGTTTTTTCCCAAACCCTTTCCAGGCAGCCTAGGCAAGGGCAGTCTCTCTTCTTGGCTTATTTTGGAGTATCCTTGATGGTGGTCAGCATATTGGGGAGAGTGGAAGAGATCACATAGGGAGTCATCAGTGTGCCTTCGCTGCCTTGGTCAGAAGGCACTGGACTAATTTTGCAAATCTTTCTATCAGTATATGTATCTCATTCACGGTCTCTTTCTTACTTCTCTTAATACCATGTGTAATTGTGATGCATTGATTTGCCATCAATTGTGCTTTTATTTTGACAGTTTTCTTTGCTCTCCTATCCTTGTTATTTTTGATTTTTTGTTTTGTGTTCTGTGGGCATCACTGCCCCCTATCCTTTTTAAATCCCGGTACCTCCACCAACATTTGAATGCCATTTTTGCCTCATGGTAACATCCTCTGTCATCCATCCTGTGTGTTTGTGTCTTTGTGTTGTCTTTACCTCTTTCTAGACCTTAATGCATGCTCTCTTTATATTACATTGGTGTATATTTTGTACCCAAAAAAGCCTGATGAACATAGTTAGGTCACATAAGGAATTTGTATTTGAAATACATAAAGAACTCTTACAACTTAGTAATAAAAGTAATTAGAAATTTTAAATGCACAAAATACTAGAAAGGAATATCTTCAATGGATTCATAAAACGTTCAATAGTCACATAAAAATTGGATTAAGTTTTTGTTCAAAAAAACTGTTGCTGTTGAGTTATTCTGACTCATAGCAGCTCTCCAGCGTAAACAAAGGATGGCTGCCTCATAGGGCTTCCAAGGCTGTAATATTTATGAATATTTTCCTTTATCATTTTCTTTGGAAGCACTGGTGGGATTCAGACTTTTTGGACAGCACCCCAACCCTTACCTGCTGCATGATGGGAGCGCCTCTTCATCCTTTAGAAAAATGCAAATCTAAGGCGCAGTAAGATTCCACTTGGAGCTCCTGCCAGCTCCTAGTGACCATAGAAGACAGGGGAGAACTGCCCTACGAGTTTCCAGGGCTGTAACTCTCTGTGGCTGTAGGAAGGTCCATCGTTCGCCTCCCGAGCTGGGGGTGTTGAACTGCTGACCTTACCCTAAGCAGCCCAATGCCTAATCATTCCACCAGCAAGGCTCCTACTCATGACTGAAAATCAAAACAAACAATAACCAATGTCAACAAGAATTTTTAAAAATTAGAACCCTCATGCATTTGGATGAACTTGTAAAATGGTTCCTGTGCTTTGAAATACAGTTCTGTAGTTTCTCAAAGGGTTTTCTCATTGACCCAAGTATATATTCCCTTGCCATATATCTAAGAAAATAGAAAAGCTGTATCCACACAAAAAATTGCTAAAAAATGTTATTAGTATTACTTAGAATAACCCAGAAGTGAAAATTTTCCAAATGTCTATCTATTGATGAATGATAAAAAACTGTAGTGTATATATACCATGAAATATTCATCAAAAGTAAAAATAAGTGAAATACTAATATATGCTGTAATTGAATGAACTCTAGAAATACCATGGTAACTTTAAGAAACCACCCTGAAAGGCCACATATTTTATTATTTCATCTATATGGAGTTCCTAGAATAGGACATTAGATAACAATGATAAAAATCTACATTTGCATTCATGCTGAATAAAGGTAATCTATCAGAATGCAAGTTATCATCTTTGGTCGCTTCAAAAATTATCAAATAGAGTATAAACTTTAAAAATTATATCATTACTAGGATATTAAGGCAAAATTTTGCTGAAGACAATTAAAAAATGATTACTCAATCTTTCAAGAAAGACTTACTGCAAATTCAAGTAGGATTCAAAAGAGGACATGGAACAAGAAATATATTGCTGAAATCCAATGAAGTTGATAGAAAGTATAACACCAGAAAGAAGTTTACCCGCCCTTTATTGATCATGCACAGGAATTTGTGTGAATCGTTCTATCCCCAACAAATTATGTGTTAACAGTGCAAAGCATTGAATTCCCAGCATTTATCATGCCAGTGGACAATCACTATGTAGATCAAAAAGCAGCCATTCACACAGAACATTGGGGATACAGCATGGTTTAAAACAAACAGACAAAATTACATCAAGATCCTGCCCTTTCACCATACTTACTCAATCTATTTGCTGAGAAAATAATCTGAAAAAATTGGACCATGTGAAGAACCTGGCATCAGAATTGAAAGAAGATTCATTTATAATCTGTGTTATGCAGATAATACAATGTTCAATCCTGAAAGTGAATAAGACTGAAAGCACTTAAAGAAGTACTTCAGTAATAATACCTCAACACAAAGACGATAAAAATCTCACAGTTGGGCAAAAACAACATCCCAATAAGCACAGAAATGTTGGAGTTGTTAAGGTTTTCATTTAACTTGGACTTTCAATTGATGACCTTTGGAAGCAGTAGGCTAGAAATCAAATATTGTGTTGTCTTGGGCAATACCGCTTAAAATGTTAAAAGTCAAAGAAGTAATCTTGAAGACCAAAGTGTACATAATATAATCCGTGATTAGATTATTGTATTGCCTTAAATGAAGGCAAAAATAAATAAGGAAGACTAAAGAGGAATGAATGCCTTTGAACTGAGATGTTGATAAAGAGTTTTGAATATACCATTTACTACACAAAGAACAAACCAATCTGAGAAGCATAACTCTAATTCTTCTTAGAAGCAGAATGGAGTGCTTTTGCCTCATACACTTTGGACATGTTGTCAGAAGGGCTAATTTCCTAGTGAAGACACATTCATACTGGCCACGTGGAAGGTCATCAAAAAAGAGAAAGCCCACCACTGGAATGGGTTGATATGGTCACTTGAACAAAGGCCTTAAACATAACAACAATTATGAAGACGACACAGAGCAGGTGAAAATTTCGTGCTGTGTTCATTGGATTATTAGCATCAAGTTGATGCCTGTTACCTACTTCCACCAGTTTAGCAACAAAACCAAAAAACAAACTCATGCTTTTGACTCAGTGCCAAAGCAAATACTGGGGGATTTCATAAGTAATAGACCATCCCAGTAGCAAATACTAAAGGGTATCTTTTCTGCTGAAGTGAGAAAACAATAGTTGCAAATATATAAAAAGAAATAAAGAATATTGGTAGAAGAAAATCATTCAAATGTAAAAACTAGTATTATTGGATTTTTGGCTTATAAATCCTTTTTTCCCCCAATCATATATGATTTAAAGGCAAGCAGGGCAATCTCAAAGATGGAGAACCTGGTAAAGAACTAAGTAGGTTATGTAATTACCAATCAGAATAATCTTGCTTTTAATGAAAATAAATTCATATTTTTCATGTAAGCATAGCATAATCATCTGAGTAATATCTTAAAATGAACATGTATCTATTCCATGCTTAAGAGAAGGACTTAGGTAAGGATAAGGTTCATTTGGGATCATCATAGATTTTTGACATCTATGATTACATTGTGAGTATTCTAGCGATACAACAAATTTTGAAATTTGGTACACAGGTTAAGAATGAATAATTTATCCAACCATTCTATTATTTCTTTCCATTACCAAATAGTTGATGAGGAGTATGTCTCTTAATTGAATAATCTGCCAAATAAAAATTGGAGGAATTAGATCACCATTTATTAAACCTTAATGAATAAAGAGAGAAGGAACCGCCTAATAGAGGTTTGCTGGCATGCTGAAGCCCTGGCGGTATAGTGGTGGGTGACTGGGCTGCTAGACACAAAGTCAGAAATTCCAAACCTGACTTTCTTCATGGGAGAGAAAAGAGGCTATCTATTCCTAGTAAAAGTTAGTCTCAGACACTTTCTGGGCAGTCAGTTCTACACCATCCTTTAGGATCATTATAAATCGAGACCCACTCAAAGATAGTGAGTTCTTTGGAATGGATTAACGAATGTAGGAAGAGAAAACTGATGTTAGCATAAAAAAGAGAGTGAGTGGTGCATTGCATGTTAACTGAGAAAGAACACAGCATCACACATGAAATAGTCTTGTGAAAGAAATTGAGCCAAAATCTGATCAAGTTTCTAGATCTCTCCAGTGGTAGGGGAAATATAACACAGAATTAAAAGAAACCATATCATAAGATAATTGTAGCAGTCATGTACTCTTATGACAATTTCAGGATTGGGATTGTAGGGTTGGAGTGTAGCCTGTCAATCTGGAGACAGCCAATGAGACCTCTGGATAGGCATGGCTTTCTCCTGAGATTTCTGGGCAATCTCGCCATATTCCTCCCATGGGTGTAGGACACTTATAGCTCAGTCCTTGGGAGATATTGCAGCTGACAAGACACCTGGCAGCATGCTGATAGGCCCGGACTCCTGGAAGCTGGAGGAGACATGGGAGATCTGCCAGCATGGAGATGCTACTACTGTCATTGCACGTGTTTTGTGAGTCAGAAGGCTTTATAGACTGGTATTGGACATATGGGGTAATATTGGACTTATGACCTTTGACTAGATTGGCTTGGGATGTTTTCTTAATGTACAGTTACTCATATATAAAACTCTTTCTAATGCACATATACATGTTTATGAATTTGTTTCTCTAGTCTACCTGGACTAACACAAATATAATCAGAAAATTCCATTGTGTAAGAAATTCTATGGAAATCATCAAATTTAAAGTTAAAAAAAAATTAAGTGAAAAAATAAATTAAACCACAGAAATGGAGTGGATTTTTATGAGACTTAACAGATAAATAAAATCAGTATAATGTAGGAATCATTTTTAAGTAGACCTGAGCTTTGAATACTGTTTGTTTCATGATATAGAGTCTGAAAGGTAAATAAAATGATTGCATGATACCAAACATACAGGGCAAAAACTTCATGGAAAATTGCCTAAAATCAGCAGAACACCAACCTGATAGTGCACTTGTGTGTCTGTTTGAGCTCAAATTTACCTGCATGAGCTGCAGTCAGCCCAGAGAACTAGGGTCAGCAATCTTTGATGCTCAGTTCAGTCTAATTTGACGAGTCAAGGCCTTTTCAAAAGATACATTGCTTTTTCTTTAAGATAGGTTGTGGTTTTCTTGGTCACAAACCTATCCTTTTCTTTGTTCTGTGTGACATTTCTTTGTGGTATATTAAGTATTCAATTATTTTTTTTTACTTAAAGACTAAGTATTCAATTCTTTAGCTATCTCTGATTACTTTTTACAGCTAATCCTATGTCTCTGTCCCATAAAATCCAACATTTTAATTTTGTTCATGCTTTGCCTGCCTTGACTAGCAGAAAGCATCCCTTAGGACTCATAGTGTCTAATAATTTTACCTTTTTTCATTCGTAGTGATGCTTAGTGTTTGCTTTTAAACATCACTGATGGAAGCAATTATTTACAACATAGATAGATATTAATGACTTAGAGTTTTAGTTTTAATTTTGATTATGTGTGATCCAATTACATATTTTTAAGAGACTGTCTTATACAGGTAGGCATGGTAACATTTACAGATAGAATGTGAGATTTACTTCAATATAAGCTAGGATGTTTTTAAAAGATAGAAATATGAATGAGTAAATGTAGTCATGACTTGATAATATCTGAAAGTCAGGTAATAAGTAAATAAGGGTCTATTATATCAGTTGGTTTAATTTTCATTATGTAAGAATTTTCAAATAATAATTTTAAAAGTTTCCTCTGTGTATGAGCTCATGGATGAGGAGAATTCAAAGAATTCATGAAAAAGAATATTTGATTTTTTTCATGAACTTTTTAAAGTATCTCATATTCTACTGATAGTGAGAGAGCTAATAAAATAATATACTAAATTAACACACAGAAACACTCTACCATGTCCTCTTCAGAGCTGGAATTCACTAGAAAGCAATGAGGTGTTTGGGGGCTTTTTTGGTGACCAGGCAGCTGGTTAATTACTTCTCACATCAACAACCTCTGTTTCACTTTCTGTTCCTAGCCTCTTAAACTAGACCAAAGAGCACAAATTAAAAGGACCTTATCCTTGTTCCTTTTTGGTAGAAGGGAGGCTCGAATTCAGTAAGCCACATTTTACCATTACCTCTGACCTACTTTTCTCAAATTTGGGGTTTTCCTTTTGTCCTTCAGAATGGTGGTCACAACTTCAGGACCTTCCTTAATTTCCTTAAGATTCACCTATTGACATCCATTGAAGTTTGAGTCTGGTAGTTTGCTGGAATAGCTCCATGAACTGACAGAAAGTATTATATTAATGATTACAGATTTCTTATAGAACAAAATGGTACAAGTCAGGATTATCAAAGGAAGATATACATGGGTATGGCCTTGGAGTGTTTCTAATATAATACTTTTCATATTCCAAAAAAGATATATTACCTTCTGCCATGGTTAACGTTGTATGTTACTGTGGCAGTCATATACTTGTGTGTCAGTTTCATGATTGAGAATGTAGGGGTGGAGTCTTGCCTTTCAATCTGGAGATAGGTTTCAATCTGTGTGGGCATGGCTTTCTTTGAGAATTCTGGGAAGTCTCACGATACTTCCCTCATGCAGATGAGAGACCATCTCCCCAGTTGTTCAGAGGTGCTTGACTGACAAGAAAAGATGGCAGCGTCTGAGGAACTGGAGGAGCTGGAGGAGAAGCCACATGGCCTTACCCTGATGGAACCAGACCTCTGAAGCCAGAAAAGCCACAGAGAGACCCCTGCCAGTGTTGAGATGCTTCTACTGCCAATGGATACTGCTGATGTACCCTGAGCCCTAGAACCGAGAAGCCATGAAGGGACCCCTTTCAAAGCTGGGATGTTTCTACTGCTGCTGGACACACAAGACTGCACCCACTGGCCTGGGATTGTCCTGGTATCATTGCACAAGCTTCATGAGTTGGGGGGAGACTCTATAGACTGGTTTCAGACATATAGGCTAATATCTGATTTAAGACCTTGGACTGGACTGGGTTGGGATGCTTTCTCAATGTTGCATTCCTCTTGTATATAAACCTTTCCCTTATATCCATATGTGTGTCTATGAATTTGTTTCTCTATTCTATCCAGACTAACAGAGTCACAAACTTCCCCATAATTTTTAGTGGTTTGGAAGTTATGATATAGTTCTTCCTCATAATGAGATCTTATATAATGTGATCACTTTAATTATTACATGTACAATAGGCAGCCCATCAATTGGAGGTGATTTTTGGTAAATCTCTGTCCATTTTGCTGGATCTGAATCCTACATCAGGCTCATCATCATCATCTGATTTCTGGACTTGAGATTTTGGCCTTCACTATGAATGCTGTGAGTCAATAACCTGTCACTAGGATCCATTTGCATCCAGAGGCAGATGAGGAGCTGATTTTAAATTCATCAGTCGCTGGAGGTAGGCCAAATGTCTAGTCAGAAATTTGAACCATGGTCTTAAAAAGATATTACACTCATGTGAGAAATTTGTTGAAATAAATAATCTATTCTTCATCTATCCATCATCTATTATCTATTATCTATCTATCTCTCATCTATCTGTCTATCTGTCTATCATCTATCTAAGCTTTATTAGCTTTGCTTTTCTAGAAAAACTGAACCTAAGGAACTCTTCTTTCCCTGGCCAGAGAGCTTTTAAGGATTCCATGTTTAGATCTTTTATGGGCTTAATTACAAAGTCCTGGTTGGGGACTTACTGTATATGTTTGATAAGATAAATCATGTCTGCTCAGGTTAATTGATATCAGGCTACCACCTGTCTTTCTAGCCTGGGCAGCTGCTATATATTAGCACATATCCGCTGGAGGCATCTGAAGATTTTAGTAAAGACATCTCATTTACTCAAGAATCCAAAGGTTGGCCAAATTATTATTATTATTTAACAATATGATTTATTATGGCATGCAATCATTAAGATCAATACTGTGGATTTTCTTGTAGATTTATGAAACTGCAAAGTCATCAGTTACTAAACAGAAGTTCAAAGTCGTCAGCTACATTACAAAATAAAGAGTAACAGACTCTTCTGTACAGATATGTAGGCTTTGGAACTTTAAGCAAGTTCTCTGTCCTCTAGGATAGCTATGAATCATAATAACTTGATGGTAGTGGATTTGTTTTGGTTTTGATTTAAAGTCATTTAAGATGCTCTAAATTGTAGAGTTATTCTTTAGTTACCTAAATTATGCAATGATTTAGACTACAGTTTGTCATTTTCTCTACAGGATGTCAAATTAGTCACATGTAAGATGTGAATATTTAACTTTGTCTTATTTATTGGAATATTTTCATTATCAATTATTGCTTATTCTATTGCATATGCTGTAAAAATTCTTAACTGCAAAAATAGAAATGATGGTTTGTTTCCTTTAATAGTATTATATTATCTAAACTGCTTTAATAATAATGTTTATTAATTTAGTAAAAATAGTTTTCCAATTAACACCAAAAGCCAGAAAAAAGACATTTTTTTAAAAAACCCGTGCACATCATTACTTTATGGAATACTTTTTGGTCTATTACCCTGTCATCCCAACACATGGCTTTCATTTTCCATGACAAAGACTTACATATTTGCAGGAATTATTCTTTCTGGCAGCATATATTCAGAATACATTATATTAGAAGGGTATGGAGGTAAGATGTAGAATAATGAAACTGAACTGAATAACTTAATGTATTGAAAATTTAATGCAACAGTAACAGAGGCGATACCATGAATTTGAATAATAATAGACTATGAAGTTTCTATAATGGGCCCTGAAACTTGGAAGGAACCCTAACAGGTCATTTGGCCTTTCACTAACTTCAACAGTGCCTCAATTAGGATTGCTTAGACAGAAGTTGAAATCCATTAAGTATCCTCTGCAAGAAGGCATTTCTAAATCTCATCCCGTGGGACACTTATCGTGAGGAAAGTCATATTTGAATATGTTTCTGATAATGCAAAAATCGTCTGATGTTCCTGGAATGTGTCTGGTGTGTGCCTGGCACTTGCAACTCAATATAGAAAATGATAGATGATAGATAGATAGATAGATAGATAGATAGATAGATAGATAGATAGAGAGATAGATAGATAGAGAGGCAGACATTGACATGTATATATAATGGGACAAGATATTCTCTTTCTGATAATTTTCTCCTCTCTATGACCCTAATAAAGATAGATCTCTATGACATAAGTCTTTTTAAGGAAAATTCCTTTTGGTTGACCAAGTTTCTACTTACAGATTTTCACTAGAAAATGGAAATGAGCGCGAATTGACATTTGTGTATAATTCATGTGTACTATTTCTTATTTCAGGTTTGACTTTTTTGATGTGACCTTGGATCCAAAGGATAGTAAATAATCTTTACATGTATTCCTGTAACTTCAATTTCCAATTGTAATACCTTAATAATTATATATTTGCCAGATGGTTAAAGATTAGATAGTTACTGTAAAATGCTGAGTACTCTGAGTAAATCCCAAGTGTGTGTTATAGGTATTATTTCTCTTATTATCTCCCGCGTTCATGATCACTCACGTGAGTGACTTTTGGGGCTCCAGTTTTTCTCTGCTTTTGTGTATAACTAGAACAACTCCTGTCCAGAAAGTGGACAGTGTGAGGTCTCTGTGTACTTTGAAAAGGGTGTAGAGTGCAACTATGTGGGTGAAAAGAGCTGAAGAAATCAGTTTGATTGCAGATTTCTGAGACTAAGAGCTATCCTTATGAAAGGGAAATCAATCATTCAGCATTCAGTGAAGCATCACATAAGGGACCATAATGGACCGGGTCTGGTAAAAGGCGTTAATCAATCTGTTTGGCGGGGAAATCTATTTGCTCAAATGAGCTGAAGGAAGTACAAGATCAAATTGTAAAATGATATATGGTATTACATTACCAGACCAAGTTAGCAAATGCTTTTGCCATATTTGAGATACATAGATCTAGCATGATTCACAAAGAAGAATATTATTTATTCTAATGACTTACAAACTTTGACACTCTTTGTATGTGTTATCCTTATCTGTTTCAATGCATTTTATTAACATATCTTAAAGTAAACTAGTTTCCAAAGTTTTTTTTTAATAAAAAGGCAATATCACAATTTATTTGAAACATTGGTATACAAATCTATTTTATCACAACTTTGATATACATTACAAATTATATGCATTCCATTTAGTGAAACTGTAAAGTTCAATATTGACTGTTGAAATGTGCACCCTTTGGGCTAAGAATTCAATTTTCACCCAGAGAGAATTTACCTATAGTTCAATTGTCTTTAGTCCTCTGTTTCCAGTACTTTTACCATACTCAATATTTAATCATCCAAATATTTTTGTTTTAAAAGTCATTTTTGGTATGACTTTAATAATGCTGAGAGGCCTGCTAATAATGGGTTCTGCACTGGGATACTAACCTCAAGGTCAGCAGCTCCAAACCATGAAGACTTTCTGCTCCTGTAAAGATATGCAGTTTGGGGAAGCCACAGGGGCAATTATACATTGTACTATAGGGTATTGAGAAGTCTGAATTAACTTGATGAAAGGTAGTTTTTTGAGCTAATCATCATAAATGTTATAGTATCACAGGTTTACATCATTACAGTGTCTTATTCTTTCATATGTAGAAGATAGGAAGAGCCAGGCACCTATCCTCTGTCTCTGGTCTAGTCCATCTCTAAGTGAATACCAACAGAGCAGGTACAATCTTTCTTTCTCCCGCCCTTGCTTCTTTTTCACTTTTATCATTATTTTACTACCACACAGTTTAGAACTCACTCAATTCTAGCATAGCCTAATCTAATACTGAAAAGGAAAACATTTCTAAACAGAATTATAGTTACTTTGGTGGTCAATTTCACGATTGAGATGTAGGGATGGAGTCCAGCCTGTTAATCTGGAGCTAGCCATTGAGCAGCCAATGAGGCCTCTGTGTGGGTATGGCTTTCTCCTGAGACTTCTGGGAAATCTTGTGACATTTCCCTCATGGAGATGAGAGGTCATCTCCTCAGATGTTGGGAATCAGTCTCCTAGACAATGAACTACGGACAGGACAAGATGGAAGTGTCCAAGGAACCAGAGAAGTCGGAGGAGAAGCCACATAACCTTGCCCTGATGGAACCAGACCTCTAAAGCTGGAGAAGCCATGTGGAGCTTGCACCACCACTGGATGATGGACCCTGAGTCCTGGAAGCAAGGAGCCATGTGGAGACCCCTGCCAGCGCCAGGACTGTGCACCCACTGGCCTGTGACTTCATGAGTCAGAAGGAACCTTTACAGACTGGTATCAGGCGTCTGGGTTAATAATCAGACTATGACTTTGAACTGGATTCGGATGGAATGCTTTCTCAATGTTCCATTCCTCTTGTATATAAACCTTACTCTTATATCCATATGTGTGTCTATGAATTTGTCTCTCTAGTCTACCCATACTAACACAGTTACAGATACTGAGATTAGACTTCAACCAGGAGCCCTGGGGGGGGGGGGGGGGGTGGTTTTGGGTTGAACTGCTAATTGAAATGTCAACAGTTTGAAATCACCAGCTGCTCCTTAGGAGAAAGATAGAGCTTTTTACTCCCACCAACAATTTGAGTCTCAGAAACTCACAGGGCAGATCTACTCTGTCCTGTAAGGTTGAAACGAGTCGGTAGCTCTTGATGGCGATAAGTTGGAATAAGAGTACTTCAGCGTAAGGTTTGGGAGAATACAATTAAATTCATACATAAAGTATTGATAATGTTGGGTTCCTTGTAGCATCAGGAAATACAGAAAAGCGAATACCTATAAAAAAGATAAATAATCCACAACTTGACCTATTTATAAAAAAAGCAAATGATAGTGCTAATTGAGAAGTAATAGACTTAGTTGAAAAATTGTGAAAGTTCTTTAGATGCACTCACTTCTAGAGCTCTTTCTAGAAGAAATTTGATGCCCCTGCTCTTTTGGAGGGAGAGTCTCCTTCATAGGCCTGTGTATACCCAGAGAAGCATAATTATGTAACTTGAATAAACAATTTCATTGTTTTTTTTTGAGTCGTTTTTTCCATAAGAAAAATATCTAAAATGCCACACATAAATTAAATAGGTTAAAGATACTTTAAAATAGTTTTAAAATTATTCATGAATGTCATCCATTTTTGCATATCTTTTCTGAATTGTATTTATTCTGTATAAAAATTGCTTCTTATGAACAAAACAGCTGGTAACTTTCCTATACAGGATTTTAAAAATAATATCTTCTTCCATGATGGATATTAGGTTTGATTATAGCCTTCTTTGTAAGATTTGGGGAATCATAACTTCAAGTCATGATTCAGTCAGACACAAACATATTTTGAGCATAGTGTTCTACTAGGAATACACCCTAAGATGAGGTTGGGAAAGTAAAATATTTATGAATTAGAAACGTGTTCTCTGCTTACTATTAATGGTAAAGTCCTTTGTTTTTTAGCGTTAGGGCCATTTCCTCTTCAAAAATCCATGAAGATGTAGCAGGATAAATTTTTTCCAAATAGGGAAAAATCCCAGCCCCTACACAACTTTTTCTATTCTCTATCTATCTATCTATCTATCTATCTATCTATCTATCATCTATCTATCTATCTATCTATCTTCTATCTATCCATGTATGTTCATCTATATATCTCTATCATCTATCTATATCTAGAACTTGAGTATGTGGACATATGCTTTGACAACAGAAATTATCTTCCAATAAGATCCACTTGTAGTATATTTTTGCACAACAGGGAATAAACTGATATATTTCATGAGGCTACTACTTTGTATAATGTTTATCTATGTGGAAGGGTTCAAGTGGAAAAGCATACCTTTGGAGAATGATGACAGCAGCAGGCACGTGAAGGTGCTTGGCACAGTATATGCATGTATGTATCTTGATAAGTGATGTATGAATCCCCAATAAAATGACTAAAAAAACCCAAAATTAAGCAAAAAAAACCATCTTAGACACCTTAAACTTCTTCACTTTGTTCTTTATAGCCATTCATCATTGTTTCAATTGTTCCATTTCTGGCTCTTCATTCAATATATGTATACAATACAATTTACTCAGATGTGCTTTTTCAATATAATAATTCTCATTGTTGGATATGCATTTGTTATATTACCTGAAATCCATTGGCTAGCTCGTTATCTAGCATTTCATATTTATAGAAGCAATAAAAGTCTATCCAACTATTTAAAAAAAAGAAGTTGAGCTCTAATGCAATTCCCACCTCCAGTCTTGGATTCTATTTTTATAAACATTGAATCAAAGGACTGGTATGTTTCTTCCATTTGCACTTAATTGAGACTTTACTTAAATAGTTGCTTGTTTTTAAGACAAACTTTGAAATTGCAAAGCCATTTTTCCTGACTGTGGGGTACCCTGCGATTTCTTTTTTTGTATGTTTGTTTCGGCATCACTGCCTTCTGGTGGTCGTGGGAGCTACCCAGTCTTGCTCCTGGAGAGCTGCTGTGAGATTTGAACCACCCAGCCTGTGGGCCGCAGTCCTGCACTCTACCACTGCGCCACCAGGGCTCAGCCCCCATGTGATTTCTTTACCACACTTTGCTATCATGCCCATCCCAACATTGATCACTTCAGGAGGGAAAGTTTTGAGCAGAACCCCATTGTAAGAACTAATCATTCTTAGATCGAATTTGTGATTCAGTGTGAGCTCAAAATCCTTTCATATAGCTAATTTTTTTATTTATCGCTGGTCCATCTTAGCGGTCGAATTATCAGCTTGTTAAATAATTTAAATGACATCTACAAGCTATTTGGTGATTTAAATAATATTACTAGAATGGGTTTATTTCTGCTTCGTTGACTAGGCAAAATAATTTCACTCTGTAGATCATGGCAAATTATAAATAACATCACAAAGAATGCAAAACATATACATAGACCAAGAGGCATTCAATCAAATAGAACAAAGGAATCCTGCATATTATCAAATGAAGATAGGTGTGTGTCAGCGTTGTATGCTTTCACCACACATATTTAATCTACATGCTGAGCAAATCTCAGAATCTGGACCATATGAAGAAGAATGCAACATCAGGATTGGACAATTTATGATATGCCGATGGCACAACTTAGCTTGCTGAAAGTCAAGAAAAATGGAAGGTTGCTGCTACAACCTTCAGTATGGACCTAAAGAAAAAAAAACAAAAATCTCAGAAATATAACAATAAGTAGCGTCATTATAAACACAGAACATATTGATATTGCCAAGGATTTTATTTTACTTGGAAGCTGGGATAGCTAAAGGTTACTGTGCCAAGCTGGCTGATAAACACATGTGGGGTTAATTGGAGAGTGGCGAAATAAATGGCTCATTAAGCCCTGCCTTTCTAGTTTTTGGGTCTCTGGCATACTGATGGTCAGACCAGGGTGCAGCCACCTTAGCCAGTTCCTTGCTTCAGCAGGCAAGGCTCACTTCCTGTAAGACATCCCTGAGGAGACGCCACGTGAACCTACCCTGATGTAGCCCAGGATGCTGGAGCAGCCCTGTGGAGACCACTGCCGTGCTGAGATGTTTACATTCACTGATTCAGATTCCTCCTGCAGTCAGAATCATTCTGTGTGTTTTGTGAGATGGAGGAAGACTTTAATGGATTGGTTTCAGACATAAGGGCTGATGTAGGCTCAGGCAGCACTGGGTTCGAATATTTTCTTGACGTACACTTACCATTTATATACAACTATCTCTTATACATATTAGTTGCTGTGGATTTTTTTCTCTAATGTACCCAGACTAACATAGATGCCCAATCAATGCTCATGTAATCAGCAGTCAGGAAAAAGTAGGACATTCTTCTTTGGGAAAATTTATAGCAAAAAATTTTTTAAAGCTGCACAGAGTGTGAAGATACTACTATGAATATTAAAGTATACCTGACCCAAGACATGATATTTTTATCCTCACTTGTCTGCAAAACCTAGACAGTGAATCTAGAGGACTGAAAAAGGATCAATGCCTTTCAAAATTGCGTTGACAACAAAGACTATGCCACAGAATTTCAGGAGGATGGACAGTTCTGTGTTGTAAAAAAAAAAATGCAACTACAATGCTCCTTAGAAGTAAGATTGGAGATACTTTGTCTCATTTTGAAAACCAAGAGGGCCTGTGAGTCCCTGGAGAAGGATCTTATATATGGTAAAGGATCGATGTGTAAGAGGAAACCCTTCAACAAGTTAGATACAATAAACCGAAACATAGACTTGATTGTGAGGATGATGCTAGCCCTCGCGTATTTTGTTCTGTTGTACAATTGATAGCCTACAATAGGAACTGTGTCAAAGTCACTTAACAAAAAATAGGTAATGAAGACTCTATGACTGTAAGATCACATAGCTGTCAGAATGTTGGTGCCCAGGTTGAGTAACGAAGTTTGACACTGTGAAAGGTTAGTAGTCTTTTGTGTTTCACAAGTGAAAGTCTTTTTAGACTGAACTTTATAGGAAAACTCTCCCAGGTTTTCTTCCTATTAAGCTATCCTTTCAGGTCTGTTAAGTCTTACAAACATGGGTGGAATTTTGGGACATAAACAAATGCTAATAGATGTCTATCTCTTCATCAAATGGGAAGTGACATTTATGCGAGTGTATCTAACATGAGAAAAATTCTGTATTGTATTACCTCAAGTTAAACCATCTCTGCATGGTGCAAATTGTTGATGCACTCATCTTTTATTTGAGAGGGTATAGGCTAGATTTCCTACAAAGGTAACCCCCCAAAAAAGGTCTGGAAATCTACTTAAGAACATTAGTCACTGGAAACCCTACAGAACCTAGTTTCACTCTGTTGCACACGGGTGGCCATGAGTTAGTATTGACTTATGGGAACTGGTTTTAATTAAGATATTGCCACACTTCACCAAGATGAAAGCTAATGTGGACACAAGGAAAATGTTCTCTTCTTAATAACCTTGATTAGAGCTTACTCTTTTGGGGGAAAATAATTTAACTGTATTGTGAATGAGAGAGATATTGCTTTATTTTGAACTGTGTAGTCTTAGAAAACACTTTATTATTTACTGGAAGTAAATGGCTTGCTTTTCTTCAGAGGTGTTATGGTGCCACTTCTCATTAGAGTCTTTTATCCTTATGTAAAAGGAAAGTTTAATTTCGTCCAGTTGCACTTAGTTTCTCACATAATCAAGTTTATTTTGTGCCCTTTGCTAATGCTGTTGATTTAATTTTCTACCATCTTTTATGTGCTCTTTCAGTTCCAGGTATTTCAAAATCTCCATTTTAATATAGTTTCCCATATCAAGTTCTTAATATTTTTTCATGACACTTTTACTGAAATAAAATATTTGGTGAGACTTTAAAATATATAAATGAGAAAGCAAAGCAGCTCTTGGAATGTCAGGGAAGGACCCTAGCCTTCTATCTACCTACGCATCTACTTCCATCTGCAGTTTATGTAGCAGGAAATTCCTACAGAATCATTTCCAATTGTCACCCACATCTTCATCTACCTCTTTTGTATACACTGAGGTTCATGTTATCCTCCTTCAAGGTCTTCTAATTCTAGTTTCTCTGTGAAACCTATCATGGTATGTGAAGGCCGCTCGGTAAGAAGGTAGCACCATAGGCTGAGCATGGCGATGACCCCTTCATTTTGTCTACCTTATACCTAAGATAATATCCAAGACATAGTTAGCATAGAGTTTCTTAAATATAATTTCTGCCATAAAACTTATCTTATTTGTACATTAGCTTCATTTATATAGCAACAATCAATTATTGCATCTTCAACATAAGGGTGGAAGAATGAAATGAACACTGTTAAATTATTTTTATTTAAAAGTGATGTTCAATTCTATTCTTAATATCTTTGGTTTTCTGAGTAGTCACAATACTTTGCTCAGAAGAGTTGAACTTCATGTTCAAAGTAATTGAGCTTCTCAAGTTCAAGCTGATAAAGGGCTTGAACCAGGTGTCAGAATTTGAATCACTTGTTAGAATCCTTCAATGTAGCAAAATGTCTGTGCATGGGGACTATCACTTCTTCAACAAATTCAAATTGCAACCTTAAATGAAGTCATCTGTTTTGTGGGTGACTTACCTAGACCATGACACTTTCACCATTAATGAATACCTGAAGTTACTATTTTTAACTTGGTAGCTAACCTGTATTTGTGTGTGTGTATTTTTGCGCATACTTGGATGCAGTTTCTTCACCACTAGTGTCTACTTCTCTGGAAACAATCTGTAAACAGTCTGCACTTTTTACAGTCTTTGCTTCCCAGCAACATATATACATGCACATATATACACATACATACATATACACACATATATATGCATGCACATACACAAAAGCACACAAATACATGAGTCAGAATACACTCCATGACAACTAAGAACATCATCAAGTATGCATACCCAGAAAGAAAAATTCCACTCGTGAAAAAATACAGGAAAAAAAACACTGCATGTTCTATCACACATTTGCAGATCACTGGATTTTCTGTTTTTATAATACAGTGATTTGCACTTGATAATAGAGTTGTTACTAAAGATGGATGATAGATAAGTATCTCAAATAGCCAAAATTTTCCTATCATATCCTTTTAAAATGGTTTAAATTCACTATGTTTTCATTGTTTTTTGAGAATTTTAAGGACATTCTTGTTGTCAGACACAATATTTACTACAATGCCCTTTTGTTATTATTTTATCTTTGTTAAAAATGTAAGTACTTTTTGAGGGCTCCTACAGGCCTTATAACAATTCATACATTAATTGTGTCAAGCTCATTTGTACATATGTTGCCATCATTCTTTTCTCTTTTTTAAAAAAATCATTTTATTGGGAGGTCATACAGATCTAATCACAATACATATATACATACATTGTGTCAGTATTTACATCCTTTTTTTTTTTGCTGGGGGCTCGTACAACACATCACTATCCATATATACATCCATTGTGTGAAACACATTTGTACATTTTCTTCCATCATCATTCTCAAAACTTTGCTTTCTATTCAAGCCCTTGATATTATCTCCTCATTTTTCCCATATCTCTCCACTACCCCCTCACTCATGACCCCTTGATAATTTTTAAATTATTGTTATTTTGTAATATTTACACTGTCTGATATCTGTGTTCACCCACTTTTCTGTTGTCCATTTCCCAGGGAGAAAGTTATTTGTAGATCCTTGTAATAGGTTCCCCCTATCTACCCCACCCACCCTTACCCCTCCTCGTATTCCACTCTTACCAGTGCACCTAAAGGGATCATCTGTCCTGGATACCCTGTTTCCATTGCTGTCTGTACCAGTGTACATCCTCTGGTCTAGCCAAATTTGTAAGGTAGAACTGGGATCATGATTGTGTGTGTGTGGGGGGGGGGGCGGGGGCAGTGGGGTGGTGGTGGAACATTTAGGAACTACAGAAAATCTGTATGTTTCATCATTGCTATACTGCTCCCTGACTGATTTGTCTCCTCCCCATGACCTTTCTATAAGGTGATGTCCAATTGTCTACAGATGGGTCTTAAGTTCTCAATCTGTACTCCCTTATTCACAATGATTTCATTTTTTGTTCTTTGATGTCTGGTCCATGATCCCTCATTATCACACAGGTTGGTGTGCTTTTTCCATGTGTGCTATTTTTTTCTCTTAATCTATTACTCTTGATTCAGTATCATTTCTTTTCTTATTTATGCCCTTTTAGATAAAAAATGAGGATATCTATTATTACTAACATTTTTAAACAAAAGATTAAGGATGTTGTTATTATTTTAACTCAGTCAACCTATTCACAGCAAAACAAAATGACGCTTTGTCCTGGTCCACCTTCAGAATGGTTCTTTTGTATGAACCCACTGTTGCTGTCAGGATATCAGTATTTCTTGTTGAGGACTCTCCTCTTTGGTGCTAACCCTCTAATTTACCAAGTATCATGTAATTTTCTAGACTAGTCTTTTGATAATATGCCCAAAGTGCAGGTGACAAACTCTCTCTCTTCTTAGTAGCCTTCTGACTGTTTATCTTGAGAAAAATATCTATTTGTTTCAGGGTCCATTGCACTTTCACTATTCTTCAAAAAGATCATAAACCAAATGCATCAATTCTGTGGTCTTCATTATTCATTGTTCAAATTCATGAGCACACGAAGTACATGAAAGTACCATGTCTTGGGGCAGGCATGCATTAGTCTTCATGGTGGTGATAGCCTTGCTCTTCAAATCTCTAACATCACAATGTCTTGTGTGGCAGATTGGCTAAATGCAACCTGTCATTTGATTTCTTGTTGCTGATTTCATGAGAATTCA